>JAOVYW010004496.1:0-13071 GCA_025775045.1 Hiodon tergisus | reverse complement strand
GCCCCCACACACACAGCTGGCACCTGTGTCTGATGCCCAATCACACACAGCAGGCACCTATGTTGGCACAGGTGCCAGCTGTGTGTGACTGGGCATCAGACACAGGTGCCTGCTGTGTGTGATTGGGCATCAGGCACAGGTGCCAGCTGTGTGTGACTGGGCATCACACACAGGTGCCTGCTGTGTGTGATTGGGTATCAGACACAGCGCCAGCTGTGTGTGACTGGGCATCAGACACAGGTGCCAGCTGTGTGTGATTGGGCATCAGACACAGGTGCCAGCTGTGTGTGACTGGGCATCAGACACAGGTGCCTGCTGTGTGTGATTGGGTATTAGACACAGCGCCAGCTGTGTGTGACTGGGCATCAGGCTCAGGTGCCAGCTGTGTGTGACTGGGCATCAGACACAGGTACCTGCTGTGTGTGATTGGGCATCAGACAACAATCAGATCTTTACATGGAAGATAGAGAAGCCAACTTAAAAAATCGGGCAGAATCTGCAACAGCAATGGTCACGCACTGTTGATGCCTATAGCAAATTGTTACAGTGCACACATACAGTGAAGCAGTGTAAAATGCACAATATAATCACGTCAAAAAGCTCACGTCTTTGTTTTTGTCAGTTTGTATGTCATGTATGACCACACCCGAACACTCATATGTCTTTAAACCGGTCCACTTAATATCGGGTTCTTGAAACACCTGGCAATCATATGCTTTTAAACAGGTCCACTTTTTTTCTTGAAATATCCACACAGAGAATATGTTTAATAGAGCAGTATAAGAGTAAACTACCAACATCAAAATCCTTAATGTCAATTCAGTTACCTTCATCAGGATGACTTGCATGAAAAAATAATACATTAATGAAGCATTTGGTTGAGATCATGGCTAATTGTCAATCATTTTTGTTCACAGAATTTTCGGAAACTTATGGGAAAAAGATAATGACTGCAAAATATCAGCTGACCCTGTTGTCTTACGAAACCACTAGTAGTTTTTAATAAAAAGTTTAATAACTTTTATCAATACTCCTGTGTTGCAGTTATAGCATTAGTTGGCTGACTCAAACATCCTTTCTTAACTTATAGATTGAGTTCGGTCCTTGTCTACTTTGCGTATGTGAATGTCGTACCAAAGTGGCGAAATGACTTGTGAAGATGACTTAAAAAGGTAAGAATATGTGACCATTCAACAATTACAGTATATTACGACGTTGAGCAATCACATGGTGTTTACATGCAGGCAAAAGGTGGAGGAATAAAACAACGGTCAAGGTCGTATCCGCAGCTTAAAAAGGTCTGAATGATGTGTGTGCGTGGTGTGTTTGACGTGCCCCGAACATAACATTAGCATAAGCTTCACTGAGCAATGTGTATATCCGATTTCTAATTAACTCGGTACGAGTGAGCCTGGTACTGCCGGCAGGCTAGCCTGGGGTATTCAAAAGCATAGTAGCCATGGCCTTTTGCAAAATGGAGCTTTAGGGTTTCTGCAACCGGCAAGTTAACATCAAGTTTCAAAAGATAATTGAATCATTTTTTCACCAAAGCAATGTAGTGTCTTCGTAGCCTACAAACTTAGTTATCTGGCTAAGTAGTTCAAGTGTAACTTTCAAGCTTTTTTGTGCAATAAGTTTCAATCAAATTACCATCACTGATCAGAAATCACACATTATAGCAACCTCCTACATACGTGCGTTTAAGAACACTGATTTTATGTAAGTTGTACCTACTATTGAAAGCTTGTTAAGAACATGTTTTTTTTTCTGTCAAACAGTGAGTTTAGATTGGTCTTGCTTAAGCCTGACCTTCTGAGATCATTCTTGCATGGTAGCATCACACCATTTGCTGTGCATTAGCTTATCTGAGTGATGAACTAATTTTCCTGCGAAGGCATGCCCATATCTGTGCGTTTGGTACAGTGACAGCCTCTTACGCGGTCAGCCCGGCTATCCTGTCAGGGACAACCTTGTACACAAATAATCCCTTGCTGTGCGGAAAAAAACGGATGTTGCACAACAGTACAAAGCATTGTTGCATGATTAATGGTGATGTGCAGATTTTCATATTCGTCTTAGGGAAGAGGGGGCAACTAAGAAAAGGGCCGAATAACAGTGACATCCCAAAGCCGGATGACACCTCGGTAAGCGCCAAACATCGGCAGTTAATTACAATATTTTCTCCTAATGACTATTGCTATGGCTCTTTGTTGCATTCACTTTCTAAAGAGTATCAAAGTGAGGCAGCTGTATTGGCTCAAGACTCGCATGGCAGGCTCTCTCTCCTCGCTCGTGTTCCCTCGTTAAATTCACAATATGTAAATTGGGCAATTTGGTGTCCTCCTTTGTCTCCTCATTACCTGCATTACACCTGCGAATTCTGGGCAGCTGGAGCAATGCGGGGACTGAGCGGAGGGAGGGTGACCTTTAAAGACAAAGAGAACGCAAAACACCACGCGAACGATCTCTCACCAAGTGTGTGTTTTTTTTAACGGTGTAGTGCAAGGTAACCTTTCGATAATTGATGTTTGTTTGCAGTCTGTGCCAAGTACCAAGCGACCGTATCCTGCCGGATAAGAAGCATGCAGCTTTCAGTGCACTACATTTGATATGAATACAACTTGAGAAAGGCATTTGAATGGGCCTTTTTCTCTCTCTCTCTGCTTCTATATCGACTTTTTGCATTAAATGTTACATATCCACCGTCACGCCCACAGGCTAAAGCCGTGCTGCTCCAGACAAGACGCACTGCATCTGGAACTGTATTAAACAGAATTTAACCAATAAACTGTAAGGGTCACTGGCCATGCCAGTACCGTGCAGGTGATGCAATATACGTTGGAAAAAGCTGTGCAGTAAACGTGGACTAGCTGAATGAAAGAACATCAACACTGCATTCACTTGATAATCCAAAGGCTGAATGTTCTGCACGCATTTGTCTGCACACAGAAAACGGCATCCCCTCCTGCTTCACAACGGCTTCAATACCTGGTTTCAACTACCTGCATAATGTGTTTGCTCATCTCAGACCTTAGAAGCATCTGTGCATGTACAGACACTTATTCTGTTTTGATTTATAATCTTTCGAGATAAAATGTTAAAGCACAAGCAGCATTTTAAATTGTCGCCTTAATAAAGTGCAATTAGGATTAAAATAAAATGTGCAGTAATGTAAAGATTTATTGTACAATATCAAGTTTTGGCAATCCTGATGTATCCACATGTGTGGAAGGAAACAGTTTTAAACAGTTTTATTTTCAATCGCTAACACAATGAGTTATATGACTGATGCACGAGGGGGGAGGTCATGTTAGATTTTGTCTCATTGACACTTACCAACAGCAAACCATTCTAAAGCTGAACTCGGTAATTCAAATTCTGACGAAATAACAGAAATAATAATTGTTATTATTATTGTCATCATTGTAATGTCCCAGGGTTTCTTTCGGAAAATGAATGTTTGGAAATCTAAGTATTGCTTTTTCAACTGACACACTAATGCAAAAGACATAAAAATAAACATCATACATTTGTGTAAAAAAACTAGGGTGCCTGAGACTTTTTCACAGTACTGTATAGATATATTTTTATCTTCTCTATTGGCCCCTTGCCCTCACACCGCTCATCTTTTAAGGGTCAAGGTTGAGGAAAGTAATTCAACTGGAAATTATTCTACAGTCAGTTAGTAGCAGTGAGATTGTGTCTTACAGAATGTCCTGACACTGTTGGGAGAGAGCATCATCTAGCCTGTAGTATTTCGACCCGGGAACACAGTGGGAAGATTGGAACAGGGAGCACTGCTTGGTGTTTATGTCTGACGCTGTGGATCTCAAATCTCCATATAATTATCTATTTAATGATCTATGGCAGAAGTATTTTGGTTGTTATTGTCATTTATATATCTATTTTTCCAAACACAATAATGGTTAACTATCTGGGAAAAACTCAGATAATTAGTCATTTAAAATTGATCAATACACTTGAGAGGCTGATATTAGTGCTTATTAGTGATTAGTTTTTGATAAGCCAAACCACAACAGATGCCCAACTCTCTAATTCTGTAGCCACACGGTGTGATTGTTAGCAATATAAATAAGCTTTAGTTTCTATGTTGTTAACGGTCATAATGCTTTATCTGGTGTGAATTTTGTATACTTATACTTTATGAGGATTCCCTTGTGTTGGTCCTCAACTAATACATGCTAATATGAACAAATACACACTAATACACACTAATACAAACAATACACACCAATACCCAAATGGCAGTCTGTTACTACAAATTCAATGTTAAATATCCACAGGATATGTTACAGGAAAACTGAAAAATACCTATTAATATAATAGTTAACATGAAAAAATATATATTTTTATATTATGGTACAATTTCCTTGCAGAACCAATCGAGATCTTCACATTGTAAATAACCCCCATATGCCAATGCAAAATCTAATTGGGAAATTTGTAAAAAGCTTTAAACTTTTTTTTCTCTCACAAATATCCTTTCACTCACACTGTCTTCTCAACTCACACTCCCCCCTTGCATTTCAGTCTCATTAAACACCAGTTTGCCATTAAGAACACTATGTTACCAGCTGTCAGTGATGGAATGTGGCTCATTGTAGCTGCAGATCTGTAGGGTTGGGTTTTTTAACGCTTAAAACTGGTTTGGCATGGCACTAAGCAGGGAGGTACCTGCACAGACCTGCGAAGCCACACGTTAAGCAACAAAGACGCATACAGGACCCATCCCTCCCACTCTACACAGTGAGTTATCGATGTCACCATATGTGTTTCATAAGTAAAGTCAATCTCATCCACTTTCTCATCTCAGTATTCTAACCAAGCTTACCGAGGTTTCCTTATCACGTTTGCTGTCTGGGGAAGAAGAGAGGCCCGAGGAGAAGGGGAAAGGTTTAGTTTTAATGGTTTAAGTTTTGTTTGTGTTATTGACTGAAAAGAGTTGTTAAGGGAGAGCGTGACACAAGGGCTAGCATTTGCAGCATTGCGTTTATGACTAGACCCATGCCATAATGCAAAGCCAGCTGCCAAATCTCAAATGAACTGTCTGACCGCCCTGTGCAGCAGCCACTTACATTCTGCCAAAGCATTCACCAATTTAAATCCTCTGGTATTTCTAAAGCGCGTTAAATATTAAGTCTGTGCGCTTTGTACACACATGCCTGCGGTCAACCGAAGTTCTGTAAAGAATCAGGGATCATTTGAAATCGGTGAACGTTAACGGGGCCCACGCTGCACCACCAAGTCAGGCAGTCACTGGAGACTGTCCCACAGTGGGAGGACGGACTCAGATCAGAGAACGGAGGGCAGATAGCCAGTCGAGTGTCTTTTCTTCCGTCAGATACAAGGGCAGGGATATTAAGAAGCACTGACCTAAGTGGCCACTAATGGCATGGCTAATGATAGATCCCATTACTTGTATCGGGGGGCAGGGGGAAGGAGTCTAACAACTCTACAAAGACGCCCTCTCTGTTCTTACCCAGGGCATCCATTAAGGCTTTGGAGAAGAGCAATCATTTCTCTTTTTGGAAATATGAAACGTCCGGGCCATCCTGACCAAATTTATTTTATACCACCAAAGTAATATCCCCCTGCACTTAGTTACACATTTTTTATTCTTCCCTGCATGTTTTTCTTACACTTAATTTTCTTTTTCCCTTTAAGCTTTAAAATAAATGTGATTTGGTCTGATTTATGAAGGAATTAAGAAATAGGTCCAGTTTGTTTCTATTTATAAGAACAGGACATAGGAGGAATGTGACTGTGAGTGTGTGTGTATGTGTGTGCGCGTCTGTGTGACTGTATGTGTGTGTGTGTGAGTGAGTGTGTGTCAGTGTGAGCATGTCTGTGTACGTGAGTGTGTCAGTGTGTTTGTGTCTGTGTGAGTTTGTCTGTTTGAGTTTGTCTGTTTGAGTGAGTATGTTTATGTACGTGAGTTTGTGTCTGTGTGAGTGAGTGTGTGTCCACGTGAGCAGGTTTGTGTACGTGAGTGTGTATGTCAGTGTGTTTTTGTCTGTGTGAGTTTGTCTGTTTGAGTATGCATTTGTGAGTGTTTGTATGTGAGCGTGTGAGAGAAAAGAAAAACTGATAAATATTGAAAAATTGGGAAATTAAAGGTAAAGTCATCAGAATTACATTCAATTAGTGCAATAAATAAATAATAGTATGGTGTAATTTTATATTCTGAAATACGATTAAATTGCAGTTAATACATAATTTATTGTATTATTGTGGGTTCTCAGTACTGTTTATAATCTGAATCAGTTAATGAAGCTGAACAGGAAACATTGTTGTGTAACGGGGATGGAAAGCAGCGCTTCCCCTGCCAATGGCGTTCAACCATCCCCGAGGGGGGTGCCGGGAAGCCTGGCTCCCGAACTGCTAATAATGTAAATAATGTGTTCGATGTTTCGTGTTTCACATAATGTTGATGTGTGGTAGTTTAGTTTAGTTAACTGTATCGTCAAGTGTCTTTGTGGTTATGATTTAGTTCCTTCACCGTGGGCTGGTTTATTTGTTTGTGTGAGGGCTTTCTGCGTTTTCCTTTGTGTTGTCAGTTCTTTTCACTGCCAGTTCCGCCTTTGTCAAGGCGGTCGTAAGCGCATGTGTAAATAAAGAGCACATCTTTCTGTTGAATTGGTGTCTGACTCTTTGCTTGAACCCAGCAGAGTTGTAGCACTCCGAAAAACACTACAGTTGGATATATTAAAACAAACATTATCAAAGCACTGTAACATTTACAAAGATAAATTATAAAGCTACTTGTGAAACCAGCTACTTAAAGGCTATGTATTAGGTGCCAAATGCGACACAAATGCGACACATTTACTTTTAGACTAAAGGTTATATTTATTTAGATTTGTATTTGTTTACTGTATAAACCCTCTTTATCCAAGCCTATTCTGCATGTTAAATCACTGAGCTTTTATTTGTTATGAATCAGTATTGCATGGCATGATAGCATATTTTAGAAGTAGAATTGGTATTTTATTGATGCTGTTAATGCTCATAATAAAATACTTTTATAAGACGGTTTCACTGTCTAAATCCTCACTTGCTGAATGTTTGTGATTACGAGGAACCGTGAATTTGTAGAATATGCTTTATTAAAATACCGCATTTGTGATGTTTGTGTAAGCGTTATCACGCTGCATGTGCCATTAAATATACACAACTGGTTCATACACATAACCAGGCTAAGGGTCAGAAGCTTTTGATTCACAAAGTCTTTCCCTCCGTTTTCAAATTGGCCAAATGAATGAAAATTAAAACTGTTTGCAAGTTAGTAGACAAGTTGGGCAGACTTGGTACTAGCTAAATAAAACACTTTCTTTCATGTGGCAAGCATGAACAACCAGCCTCTTCTTGACAGAGTTGTAGCCAACATTGTAGCAAACGTAACGAGAGCAGCAACACAGGGAGTTTTGCTTTAGTACAGTAGAATTATGGGTTAGATTAAGTACAATACTAAGAATATGAACGCTTTGGAGAAATCAGAAAGATAAAATATCCTCCCAAAAGTAGTAATGATATTCACGTGCCAGCTTGTGAGAAGCAATATGCATTGGTAGTGGGAAAATGTGTTCTAAGTGGAGAGGCGTGCACTGAAATTTGTTTTTAATTGAGTAACACTTACTCCAGCAGGGTCTAATTAACAGCGACCAGCAGCCGGGCCAAGACCACTGTCCAAATGGAAGTGTTGCATAATTTATTTCATCACTTAAAAAAAAAAATATTACCCTGAAGTGATTTCCGTTTTGTTGTACTCAATGTGTGTTCTCAGTACTGCTTATAATCTGAATCAGTTAATGAAGCTGAGCAGGAGCTTTTGTCTGTGTGACACTGAGCCCCCAAAAGGGGAATAAATGCCAGTCACCACTTCATCTTCTACGCAAAAGGCGGTATGATTTGTGTCTCTTTATATGTCAGTAGTTACAGTGGATTTGTTCCTGTTTCTTTGGTTTGATGGGGTCTTTAAGCGGCACAAAACATGATTAAACTATTTATTTAACAAAAGATGTCAGGTGTTGTGATGTCAATTGCTGTGATTAAGGGACTATGAAAATACTACTACTACTACTACTACTAATAATAATAATAATAGCAATAAACTTTGAACCTCTGGCTCATCTATGTTCTGACGGGAATGTCCTAGTCCAAACAGAGCCAGGACACCAGGAGTTGGCACCACTTTCACAGAGCAATTCTGCCTGAGCCAAAACCACCAGGAACAGAAAAAAACGCCAGTGATCCTCTGCCAAGGGCCAGGCATATCACTTTCCGCATAACTTGACAGCAAAATCATTTTGAAAGTCTGTCACTCTGATTAGGTTCACAGCAGGCACAAGATGCAGTGTCTGCGGATCACACAGGGTTCCGTAATCCACACCGATGTGCTGTATTTGACCTACGCCAGTGTCTGTAATACACGGCAATGCAGCCTGCCATTTCAGGCATACAGACTACAGGCCCTCACCCGGGAAGCTATTCAATTCTTTGTTATATAACCTTCTTAAAAAACATCATAGTGCTCTTGCGGTTTTGTGAATTCTATGTTGGGTGGTTAGTTCGCTGTCAGAACCTCTCCCACTCGAGCTGCTGTGCTTTTCTGCTTGCTTGTCAGGAGACAAATGATCACAATGGCCATTGATTTGTGCCCAGCGGAGTTTGAAGGGAAACATGGATGGCCAGGTGATGCCCTTTGTCTCGTAACATTTGAGGAACTGTACATGGCACTTAAAGGAGAACAGCGCATAAAAACAGCTCAATCTCGACTTCTGGTCATTTTGTTAAGATCACTGTTATTGTTGCATTTTTGTCTTAAACAAAGTTTCCTCTAAAACCACTGAACAACTGTTTGTTTTTGGTAAAAGTCTTGGAAAATAAACCTAGTTATAAAATATGCATACTGCATATGTCATCTGAAACACTCGGAAATCTGAACGAGTTACCATTAACCACTAAATTCGTTTTTTAATACATGATTTGTGCTGTAATAAATAATCCTCCGTGGATGCCCCACACCACAATACGCCTTGCGTTCACCACAAACACAAAAAAATCTAAAATAACAAACTAACAAAAATCTAGACTCCCTGGTTCTCCGCCACGTCTTTCTGTCGGTGAATCTAGCGTCCTCACCTGTGCGTCCCACTCTTAACTGTCTCCTTCCTTTCTCCCCCCTCTCTGTGTCCTGCTCTAAAACCGCCTCCCTACAGACAAAACCAGGCTGTTTATAAAGGTTCGTAATTGCCTTAATTCCCAGCAGGTGCCGGCTGGCATTCCCGATCTTTTCTAGCACGTGAGACGGAGGAGTGCTACAAAGCTTTTCTTCAGATTAGTACCCAGAAGTGCAAAAGGAAACATACAAATGCATTCTGATTATACAGGGCTTAATATATTCCCGGAGAAGATAACATCAGCATTGGCTGTTGGTTCTTTTCATTTATGCTTATCAATCTGTGTTAGGGTAATAGAAAGCCTCAAATGGCAGATTTGGGTTAGAATTGGGTTTTCTTACAAGGTAGACGTTTTAGTGTAATTAGACAAGAATTTTGAAATAAGCACCCTGGGACCAGATTAACAATGGATTGTTAACGCTGTGATTGGAAAGTGCCGTGACCATCATGGCAGTCATTTATAGTGCATTCCCACACACACACATCTTATCATAAATTGTTCAACAAAGGTAGCGATTTATGAATCTTGACCTGTTGATGAAGAGGATTAAGACTGTATTTAATGTGCAGTAAAGATGCATCAGCGTTCGTTTTTTTAAAAGCGACAGCATACTTTAATACAAACAAAATCAACATTAACTTTCAGAAAGCCTATGAACCCCAATTGTAGATTTAACATGAATGATTGATTCAATTTAGATGGCATATTGAAACATATTTCTTGATTGGTGTGAAATGAAATAAGGAATCGGCATGGGATAGAAGAGTTATAAGAAGTTGCATTTTAATTTGTTTTTAAATCTTTTGTACATCCGTACACTTTTTTTGTGCTTTCGGTAGAAAGAAACAACTATATTGCCACTGTATAAGGCTACCTGAAGATGTTCACCGGTGGAGTTGGAAAGCTTGCTGACGGAACAAAATTTGTCGTTTTTTAAACAGGATGATTTCTTCTTCACGGTCTGGAAATGATTATTTCACAAATCATGAAAGACAAGACAAAGCATCTAGTCAGCCATAAATGAGCAACAAAGCCCAATCAAAGGTTCATTAGAGCTGTTTTCTGCCATGTGTTGTGAAACAAATCCATGCTTGACAGGATAAGAAAACAAAAGCCCCACTAATTCAGAAGTTCAAATGTTCAATCACTCTATCACCTCCTAATTGTTCCCTCCTTAATTTATAATTCCTGTCATTCCCTTTGCCAATATTAAGATCTAATACTAAAATATGTATTTTCTGGTAGAGTAAGTGGCATTGGGGAACTCCACTTGACCTCGATGGTTTGAGTTGTCAATGATGTGTTTCTATGTGCAGGGAACTGGTGCTAATTAACTAAGGTGGCTGTATATATCTGTAGTATCTGTCAGCGGGCCTGACCTGTGCATGGTTGTGAGACCTGGGGGCTGGATCTCTATGGATTGGCTCATAAACATTTTCAGGCAGCGTTTGGGTTAAGCTTTTATGGGCTGTTAGGGTAAACAAAAGAATTAACAGGGCTAGTCCCAGAAGAAGAAAAATAATATTGTTGTGTTTACAACAATGTTACTGCAGGAATTTATAAGCGCAGAGCTGAACCATGCATCTTTTTACCAGCCATGAAAGACTTAAATGCCTGAGGGATGTAGGACATCACTGACTTCACAGCTGAATCACAGCTGTTATTATGGCCCTTATTCCCAAAGCAAAAGCCTGTCCATATAAAACAGAAGGTAATCTTAATACTCATTCCCACTGAAGGAAATATATAATTTGGTAGATCAGTGGCCTAAGGGATAGGGGCTATGATCAACTCCACGTGAAAATGCACCCATTAACTGGGAAACTGGGCGATTATTACCTGCACATGGCTCACATTGTAAATTAGGGCCAGGTGCAGGATTTAAAAGCCTGAGTGGACAGGCTGCATGGGGTGAACCTGATTAAAGGGTGACGCAGTCAGTTTTGGGTATGGATAGTGTATGATGAGTTTGAATTTTGGTGAAATTTTATTTAGGATTAAAATAGCACTAAAATGTCTTCTATGCTCCTGTACTGGGTGGGTATGTTAGCCTCTTTCCTTCGGTAGCTGTAGGATATCATTAGAATCTGCTATTGCTCTCCATTAAGGAATTGCCAAACATCAAAAACCCAACATGCCCCTCTTCCATGGATCAACCTGAAGAGGGCTGGTGATGTCACGCCTGTGGCCTACTGGAAAGCAAAATGACAATGTGCCTGTGGATCAACTGCCCAAATGAAAGGAGCTGCTATATTAAGTCATTAAGCATGTGCTGCTTGTCCTCGCAGACTAACCTGCATTTTAATGACATTGGGTAACTGCAAAGAGGATTTCCACATCGAAAAAAGTTAAAAAGTTAAACTTGCATATAGTTCACAATCTTGTCAGAAATAAGTAAGATTGGGAAACCTGTCTTTTGCAATAGTGTTTTGGAAATATCATAATGAAGTTCGACATAAACAACAATTCCTGTCAGATCCAGCATTCACCTGGGCCAAATCCTATTAACAAATGTAAACCTGAGTCCTACAAGAAGCTCTGGTTGTTGTTCTTCACTGGAGATCCGTGTCCAAGCCTAAACAAATGTTTTCAATCCCAAAGAAAAACCCTCAAATCCAACTAAAAGGTAACCCAACGGAATCTGGATGCAGAGGAAATAACCTGAGAGAATAATAGCACTGCAATGAAAAGTGTCACAATTCAAAGCGGCACCCCAGCCACACCCATACCTGCAGCCTTAAAGACCTATTCCATGGTAGGCAGGACATACTTCAACCCCTGTGTTCATATTGTCCATATTATGCATTCTTTGTAACAATACATACAATTAAGTCACTTACAGCTATTTTGGTACGGACCTGAGCATGTTTAATATTGTGTCCAATGGTGAAAGGTGAACTGATACTTGTTATAACGATAAAGATAACAAGCTATAATATTTCAATCACAACAGATGTCATATTCCATGTATAGTGCAACTATCCCACAGGAATATATAGATATCATAATTTGGTTAATAGTTCATGACATATATTCATAATTTTACAGCAGCTATACAGGTTTTTTTTACACATCCTTGAATATATTTATTTTTAATGAGAAATGTTGTTGCTCAACAAATTTTGGATAGCCATTTATTTAGCATGATATTCAGTTATATTGAGATGCAATGCACCAGTAATCTCATTTTGTGAGTTATGTCATGGATGGCAATTAAATTGCCAGTGTTATGCTGAGGGACCTGCAAAATAACCTGTACGGCAAACCGAGTCTACTGCAGTGGCTTCCCAAAAAGCTGTTTAACCTTTCTAAAACTGGAGGGAGGTATAAGCAAGTTCTGGTTTCATGGCTTATTTTATTATTTTAAAATATGCAGTGTGGAAAAAGTCAAATTATGTAAAATAAAATGTAGTTATGCAAAAAATACTTACATTTATTAAAAGATCAATTTATTTATTAAAAAGTCCATTTCTGAAGCCCATTGCTAGTTTGGTTTAAAAATGGGTATTTATAACCCCATTGCTTGTTTGCTTTTAAACAGTGGTATAGCTGACCCCATAGTTTATTTATATATTGGAATTTCTGATCCCATATATATCGGTATTTCTAGCTCTTTTTTAACCTGAAACATCAAATGGGATTAATTTAGGTTAGAAAACCACACAAAGTGGCTATTTGTCCAGTTATCAAACAGGCCCGTGTTTGGTCTAAATTGGAATTCCTATAAGCATTTTGTTCATGCCAATGAGAGACTGCTAAACTTTTAAGCAATTATTCTAACTTTTTAAATTTTGTATTGTAGCGGGGATGGCTAGGTGCGCTTTCCCCTACCAATGGGATATAGCCATCCCCGCGGGGGCTGCCGGGAAG
>JAOVYW010004495.1:0-10000 GCA_025775045.1 Hiodon tergisus | reverse complement strand
TTTGACTCCTCCCTCTCTCCCCCTCTCTCTCTCTATCTCTCTTTCCCTCACTTTTTTTACTGTGTAGCTTTCTTTCATTCTACTCTTTCGTTAATGTTAATATTATTACTGAAAAGTACCTCGATGGGTAAAAATGTGGATAATTATTTTCCAATGAAGAAGAAATTCACGCGAGAAGGAACAATGGTTTATCGCTGAGAGATAAACAAATATTTGAGAGAACCGTTCAATGTTTTTTTAAGCATCGCAAAGATAGCTCTGTATTCCAGTGCTTTTTAAACTGGATTAAATTTACCAGGGCTGTTCCCTATATAGGCAAAATCAAGTGTCTATGGTATCTATTAAGAATATGGCTACTTAAAAAAAATCAGGTGTATAGTTTTTAAATGAACAAAACAATTAAAATTGGAAAGAAACTATTTTATCTCTCATATATTACTTTCATATATTATATATCATATATTCTTTAAAAATATTATGTAGATATAGCTGTTCACAATAAGAGACATTTTTCTTTAATAAGCTATTTTAATTAAGGTTTGTTGTTCAATTGGAACAAACATGGAAAATACGTTGGTTGCTAGTAAAATATCACCTGAAAAAATCTTGAAACTTAACATCTTATTTAAAAGCATGTTTTGAAGCAAGATCCATCTGTTAGAAGTATGTTGAATATTAAACCAAAGAAAAACCAGGAAGAAAAATGATATCCCATCCCAAATTACTGAAAATTACTCCGTAATTTAATTCAAGTAGAAAAATAAACAAAATATATAATGTATTTCATCAATCAATGATTTTCCGACTGCCTTTCGCTAAATCTTGCTCACACACTGGTGTTACCATGGCAACTTTGAGGAAACTGATGAAATATCAGTACTTTGGACAGTGTCATCTGAAGATTAGAGAACAGTAGCCAGGGGACATTTCTGAATGCGCCTGCTTTCTTATCTGAACGCCAGTGAACTATGAAGCATTACATACTGATCAATAGTGCAGTTTCTTTGTGCTGAGGCCTCCCGCTATTAGGGTCTGTGCCTGGCTGGGTGACGACAGGGCACTTGGTATACCGAGAACGTAGAACCCATCCCCGGTCTTGGCGACTGGAGACCAGGTTCTTGTTGAATTGATGCAATATTTTATTCTGTCTGTTGAAAGCATTGACAAAGATTTGGTATATCGACCTGTTCAATCTGATCTCTCCTTGCAAAAAGGCTGCATGTTGGGCTAACGGCTAACGTTAAAAACAGCGACTAAGGGGGCAAAGATCCATATTAATAACTTGTTTAGGGACAGTGTCCCGGGATAACAGCTGTTTTCAGTCTCCGGCTGTAAGGTTGAGTTACGTTTCTTCGCTGAAGCTATCCATTTTTTCCATGGGAAAAAATAAGCCTTGCCTCTCCGACCTAAAGCTCTCCAGGGTGTGGTCATGTGATGACCAGCTACATGGAATTCTGTTATTGTATAATTAATCATGTTAGTGCTAATAGATAAGATCTTGGCTTAATTTTCTGCCCAGCCAATTTAGTTTTAGAATTGATAGGGCTGTGAGGTCGAATGCTCCTTTCATATTAGCCCATTTAGAAAGTGACTGATTGGACGGTCCAGATTTCCGGCAGCCGAACGGCGTTTCTTCCGAATTGCATCATTTGCTATAGTTACTGTTCATTGCTTTGACAAGGCTCAGACTTTGATGCCCTGTTGTGCTGGCTTACCAACGTTCTCTGTCCAACTGATGTGCTTTTGCCTAAGGGAATGCCCCACATTGATTAAACTTGTGATAAAATAGACACAACAAATGGGTTACAAAATTAATATTTTCCAGCTAAGCGTAATTATAGTATAAAACCCTGCAATTTATATAAGGTTTCCCAATATAGAGTACAAATTTCATATAGAAAGTCAATTTAAAAAAAAAAAAAAAAAAATTTCTTGTTTGTCTCCCCAGTCTGTGAAGCCACTTTATTTAACACATTAACATTTTTTAAGCACAAACACAAGAGAAGAGGCCGGTTAACTGTGTGGTGTGGCCATGTTTTTAGCTCTGCTTCAGATCTCTTGACCAGGAGCTCCACAGACTCATTACCCACAGGTTCCATCAGTTATCTACCCAATTCCCCCTCACCCCTGCCGCGGCGCTCCACTCTTAACCAATTTCTGGAAGCAAAGTAGCATCTCGTCTCCTTAGTCAACCCGTGGGCACGATGGTACGGAACGGTTTGGTGGTCCACCTGCCAGCTCGGGTTCTGCAGAGAGTGAGGCATGGGTAGATGCTGGATTGCAGAGACTGCAGCAGCGGTGACCTTGCCAGGGAGAGTGTTAGACCTCCAAAAATAAATCTGATTGCTGTTGCTACCGTGGGGCCCAGAGGCAGTCAGAATGAAAGTATTGATGAGCGGACCGGAGGCTTGGAGGCAACATCAAGCCAGCCAAAGCGCCATTGGCCAGGGGCCATAGTAAACCTATTGATCCGCGGTTCACCCCACGCCTGTATGGCGCAACGAGCTCTGGGGCCGTTTCGGATCAGCCAATTCCCACCTCGCCAAGAGGTGCAGGCCATTACTGACTCTTATTCACGCCCAAGTGAGCTGGCGCACCATGGCCTAGCTGCCCGATGCCCCCTTCCGAGAGCCACATTCCCACGCTCCTTCTCTGTGCTGCTGGGAACTCACGGGCTTCAGATCCCTCAGCGGTGTGGACCAACACTGACGGAGGAGCAGAAACACGGATGCTAACAGGAATACGCGCTGGAGAAAACAAGTTGTGAATGGTGTGCTCTTCACAGTGCAGATTTCTGCTTTTTATTTTCTGTGTAACAAAGTCAACATAAAAGTCTAGGATAGCAAACCGCAAGGCCAACAACCCCAACGCTTAAAGCATCCAGCCAAATTTAGCCTCAACATTGGGTGCGTCCCAAATGACATGTTTCTTGTTTACTGTTCATACAGTATCTGTACCCCAAAGAGGAAGTCAAAGCAATCCAACACATTTAGACATTTTCATCAAGTTTCAAGCTCATGTGGTGCTGCGTTCAGAGTAAAATCCAAAAACGTTTCAGGAGGTCCTGTCAATAAAAGCAGTGAGTATTTCAAAAGGATTGCTTCAGTGGTTGCTCTTCATAGCTGAACACTTTTACACTCTGCTTCTCTGCAACGTTGCTAAGTGTCGTGAGTGGCACTCTGCACAGACAAACGCTTCTGATGGGATTTGCTGACAGACGTGGCGTGTTTTCACTTGACACCTTTTCCGTAATCGTGTCGCTTAAGTGGTTACCTGTTACTACTTAGCTTTTTTGAATCCTCTGAAGGCTGAGTAAAGAAACCAATGAAGTCTCCGTAGTGCGCCATTATTAAAAGTTCCCCTTTGAAACCTTGAGCGGCTTCATAACTGCGAGACAACCCCTGACGGGTGGATTGAATGCTGGCAGCAATGAAAGGAGGGATTGAATTGCGAAAATGCACTTCTTTATTGTGAAACGTTAGAGGTGACAAGGGCACTGCATATGACAGAGTTTAGCAGTGGGATGTTTTTCTCCTACCCTAGTCTGACAGCCAAGGCGATGAAGTATGTTACCAGCACTGGTTTTTATTTGTGGTAGCACCCCTCTCTTGCACACGCGGTCGAGTCGACCCCTCCTGACAGGCCATTGTGTCGACCTTCGTGGGGACAGTTTGTTTTTGAGTCTCTCCTGCCACTGTGCCCCTCACTGAATCAAAGCAGACATTTTTATGGTGCTTACAACAGCAGGGACAGATGAGTGATACATTCCGGCCTCCTCGTGGCAAAGTAGAAATCACTCTTAAAACTGATTTTGAAATCAATAAAAGCTTTCCTACAATCTGAGGGGAGAAAAAACTCGCAAACCATCGAACAATGTCGACAAAAAACAGAAATCCACTGATTACTCATCCTTGGAGTGTTTTTTTTTTGGGGGGGGGGGGGGTTGTTATTAATAGGCATTTCTATGTGAAGAGGAAGGGAAACTAATGTACTGTATAGATCTTCATGGGAACGGTAACATCTTTTGAGAAATGAGGCAGGTTCGTGCTTTTGGTGCCTGGTTAATGGTGAATTGATTCCCTGGCTGCATATTTTACTGAATGTTCCCACGTTTAAGCACCAGGTAGTCAAAAAAGCCAATGTGTGAAAACAACCAATCAACGCAGGTGCTTCAGAAGATGAGAAAATAACTGTGAACTCTCAAATTTGGACGTGTTTTTTTTTTTTAAGAAAGGCTCGCGTTTCTTGCATGGCTCTGTTGTGTCTTTACAATAAAGGACTGTGAATAGGGATCGCTAGGCTGTCGTTAGGCAGTTAAAAGACTGTGCCACTCAAAGAGAATCCCCTGCAGGCTGAGACTGTCTCGAGAGCTGTCCTCCCATCATGCATCGGGGGAACACAAAGGGTCATCGCTAAATCTCCCTCCAATCAGGAAACGTGTACACGAATTTGCTAAGATCATGTAAGCTGAATGTGGAAAGCAGAAGCCAGGATCCTGTTATCTCTCTTTCACCTCCATTGGAGAATGTTTTAGGGAAGAGTCAGAAAATTTTCCTCCTAACCTGAGTACGAGTATCCTTTTGAACAGCTAATTACACAGGAGGTTGCACACGGGACGATACCACAAATAGTAATAATAATGTGCAGTTCTGAAATATATTACAAACAACGGTGCATTCCTCCACATAAGCACTCGAATACGTGCTCCTAATGAGCTATCTCAGTACAGTGTGTGTTCTGTCATTTCTAACACCCCCCGCTTTGATGCAAGACATCAAAGCTCTGACTTCTAAGATACCGCCAGGTTACATACTTCCATTTAATCAGAGAAATACTATAGAGCCTGTCCTGGAGTGTCTGAACATTATGTATCAGGCCGTTTCTGGACCCTCATTCTCCTTTTAAGTAGATCCAGGTCTTAGTTACGGCACAGGGTTACAAGATACGATTTGCTTTCCAGATGGAGTACAATATTTCATGGGGGACTGTCACAGCTGAAAACTTAAAGATAGTTAGGAGTGATGTACAACCTCTTTAACAAGCAGGCCGGCAATCTCCCAAACAATGTTGCTGCAAAAAAACTGCGAGGAACAGACAGGAGGTTAATAGAGCACTGGTCCTTTTTTAATTAAAAAAGTGTGTCTGGGGCCTGTGGTGTACAGAGCAGCCGTGTTATTATGGGCAATAAGTACGCTGGCGGAGATGTACTGTTCACCCGAGAGGAGGTTAATGAAGATTTCTCCTGAACAGCAAGCTGCGGACATGAAGGTTAACTATCTCTCCGTTACCTCTGGCCTCTCTGCCGCCAGACGTGGTCAACGGTGGACTGGACCATCCATCTACAGACCCAGGAGAGGAGTGCTGAGCTTCTGCCGCGGCTGAGCGCGCCGCATGAGAAGTGTGCTCAGGAGAACTGCTCACTGGACGAAGAACAGCCGCTCACTGCTCAGGAGAACCGCTCACTGCACAAAAAAACAACCTTTTACTGTGCACAGCAGAACCGCTCACTGCACAAAAAACAACCTTTTACTGTGCACAGCAGAACCGCTCACTGCACAAAAAAACAACCTTTTACTGTGCACAGCAGAACCGCTCACTGCACAAAGAACAACAGTTCTCTGTGCCCTGCAGAACTGTTCACTGTGCACAGCAGAACCGCTCACTGCACAAAGGACAACCGTTCACTGTGCTCAGGAGAATCGCTCACTGCACAAAGAACAACAGTTCTCTGTGCCCTGCAGAACTGTTCACTGTGCACAGCAGAACCGCTCACTGCACAAAGGACAACCGTTCACTGTGTACAGGAGAACCGCTCACTGCACAAAGGACAACGGTTCTCTGTGCACTGCAGAACTATTCACTGTGCACAGCAGAACCGCTCACTGCACAAAGGACAACCGTTCAGTGTGCAAAGGAGATCTGCTCACTGCACAAAGGACAACCATTCACTGCGCACAGCGGAACCGTTCACTGCGCATAGCAGAACCGCTCACTGCACGGTTATAGGCAAACATTGAGATGCTCAAAGACAAAAAGCTGGAGCCACTACAATTGTAATACAAATCTCATTATCGCTACTGTAATAGTTGCTACACCCTAAAATGGTAAAGTGTAAAAGATTAGGTGCATATCTCTTATGTCACAATATATTAATCCCCAGAAAAATGTTTAAATCATTTATAATTGCTTCAAAATATAATAGCAGAAGACGTGAAGCCTTTTTCTAATTTCCGGCGCCATAAAATCGCCTGTTCACGGGAGTTTATTAGCACCATCCACTCATTTATCTCATCCTCCACAAACCGCAAACACAATTATTTATTAATGAAATTCCCATATCCTCTCTGAAAGTTCATAAAGAGTCTTACCGCAGGCGTGTGGTGGTTAGCAGAGGCATTACCCGTGACACTTCAGAGAATTCGCTCTTCATTTGACAACAAGGATGCATCCCAGACACCATTCAGAGTGCATTAATCTAATCTGCTAATTCCGGGGAGAATGTAGGTACGAGGATTCCCAATTGTTTGAATGCTACATTATGACGTTTTTTTGCCGACATCTACATTAGATCTTTTTTTTTTGTTTGAGACTCAGCCAGTTTTACTACGGCTGGAACCAAATCAAAACTTTGGCAACCCCCTAATCACGCTTTACATAATCGTATTGAATAGTGATTTTAGTAGTTTTTTGTGTCATATTTTTTCTACTTTAAAGATATTAAATATAACAATATTAAATACAGTCTCCCGGTCTCTGTCCTTCATGAACACTATAGACTACAGTGTATGTGTAAACAAGAAATATAATACAGTACTACTAGCAATTACATTTAACCATCTCCTGCATTTTTGAATAGCAGATATTAGTAAATTAGTAATTTATAAATTATAATAAATTAATGATAATAATAAATTAGGAAATTAATATATAACCAGGGAAGGCTTTTCTAAATAATTTGAAAATCAATCAAAAAGTGGGTTCGAAGGCAACTTTGGTCTGTTTTAAATGAAAGCGATTCTTTTTGTAAAGTTTCTGCCTGGCCTTCTCTCCCCCCACAACACCTAGACAGCCCTCCGTAGAGGAACAGATGGATGACCACCGACTGGCGCAGGCTCTGGTTCTGCTCGACCTCAGTGCTGAAGATTTGACTTCATTAGACGGAACTCAGAAATGCGGTGGAGTTCCTGGAACTCCACTAAAGGGGCGTGCTTTCTACCAGTCACATAGACAATTCCCAGTCTGCACTGATGGCCGCTATTCATCCTCAGACAGGGGTCAAACTAAAGCCCATTGATGATACAAAGTTGAATTTACAGCTATTGTAGTTTATTGTTATAATGTCCTTTCTAGACTTTAATTGGTGCAAAACTTTGCTGCCAGGCTCCTAACTGTAATAAACAAAAGAAGTTAAATTATCCCTATTCTGACATTTTAGAATTGATTTTAATTCGGTATAAATGACTTAAAGCCCTGGTTCCTGACTACACTGCTGATCTCCTAGGGCCCTGCAATCCCAATCGCACCCTCAGAGCAGCAAATCAGGCCTTCTGGCAGTTCCGGCATCTCGGTTAAAAAGCAAAGGAGGCAAGGCATTCTCTGAGTTGGGCCCCCAGGCTCTGGATCGGGCTGTCAGACGAGATTAGAGCCGCTTCTTCTCTTTCTGCGGCTAAACGAAGATAAGTTGTTCACGCTTGCTTCTAAATTTGTGCATCCAAAGTACTGTTCAGTGATTTTTTTCTCTCCTTCTTTTTTGCGTTGAATTTCATTCATGACTTTCCTTTTATTCTAATCTAATCTCTATTGTTAGTTTTATTTGTTTTTGATGTTTTATGAATTTATTAAATAGCTGGGAATCGCGTGTGCCCTTGTGTCATCAAGCTGGTAATTGTAGAAAGGCAAAACGGAATTCTCCGGAAAAAAAGTTTTCCTTTGTGAGTTACTGTATTCACGTGCATCGTATCTTTGGCGTGTTATACCTGTGTCAGTCACTACACACCCTGAGCTTTCCACCCTTAGAAACACGGACACCCGCCTACAGAGGGAGACACGCCCTGCCGCGTTGCGTTTCCCTCCCACCTTCTAATAGAAGACGTTGATGAGGTGTTGGTAAGGCTCAGAAGGTAATTATCATGGCTGTTGATTTGAATCTGCCTCCACCGACAAAATGTAGACAAAAATTGTTCAATACAGGAGCCAGATGTATTGTAAGTGAAAAGCCCTTCCCAAACTGTCACACCACACCACAAGGTGAAAGGTAGGTTGGTTAAAACAAAAGCTTTTAATAGAACACACGGCCATCTCCCACTCGAGCTCTATGACGGCGTGGTGAAGAACTGATCTTCTCTTGTATGTAATGGTGTGTGAGGCGCAGTTACACGGGCGGGTCCAGTTTTTCCGACTCTCGGGCGAGACCAACGAGGCAATGGCTTCTCCAACTCTCGCTTCTCTTCTTGTAGAGCAGTGGGTGAGTGTGAGAGAGAGCGAGTCTTTCTTTTTTTTCTGCTTTTTGGACACTAAGGTCTATGTTTGCTTTGTGAGGCCTTGTCATTCAGACAAGAAACCTTTAAGGGGCACTCATGTCTCCGTTACCGGTTTACCACAGAATCCTTGCATAGCATGGCTTGAGACCCCAGGTAAAACAGTGATATAATGTTATCAGTGTGACATTAAATGCTCCGTATCTGACCAGCAGACCTCCACAGGAATGCAGGTGTGATAAGAATGTACCAAGGAAATGAAAAGTCTACAGAACCACCATGAATAAATCACTCATTACCCACGGTCAGATTGTGTCATGGGTGCCAATGAAGTCATCCAAATGGTTATTCTGTAAATGTATAGGCGTATTTCCATTTGTTAGTTTGCAAAAGACTTTGAGCCGTGTTGAACCTCTAACGGAATTTGTGTCCCAACCCATCACTGCACACAACTGAAATGTTTGATCTTAGAGTTAATCTCTCACCGGTGACACATAGCATGGTCTCTGTTTCAATACCATTAGTTACGTTAAGGATGACAATGGCAAATAAAACTTGGAGCCAGAGGAGTCCTTGCTCTTGATATGAGACAATGGCGCTTTCCTGACCCGATGAAATGGACTGGTATACAAAGGTGCATTCCAGGTTTATCATGCACAATGGCTGACGTGAATTAATTATTTCTTTCTTATTGACTATCCCATAACAATGATGAAATGCAGATTTTAAGATATAATTACCTTTTGACAGAGTGATTCATTGAGAGTGGTGAACTCAAAGAAGATATAATAAATGAGTTTCGTAATGGTGGGTTTTCTGCTGGGCCGAAAGAAAAGCAAGTCTCTCTCCTAAATATGAAAGTCATTTGAACGGAATTTCACCAATCATTCATCATAATGAGTTCTTACAATGTCAATGTGTTTTCAACAGCTCGGGCATTGCATTACATCAAGGAAATTTTGGAATGACAGAGCTAGCCTCTTAAAACACAGTTTTTTCGGCTTCACTTTAAGGCTAGTTAAATTATAATCTCAGTGCTCTGTGCTCTGAAGGAACCATTGTATGAATATTAGCAGAGCTGTTTCTTTAGATTTTGAGTCGTGCATCCTTATTCAAAAGAACTTTCCCTTTCAGGAAAATCAGTTAAAATTTCAGTTAATGTGGAGTCATTTCGATTAACACTTCAAACTGCCCTTGATATTCAGGCAGCAACTTTTCATATTCATATTAATAAAGGACTGGGAAATTCTGACATGGGATGTTAAAACGTCCTTATTGTTATCCTGGGATTACTGTTAGTAGTGGTAGTAGTAATGGTACTGATGTTAGTATGTCACTTAACAGATGGGCATGGAATCTAACAATGCATATTAGATTAATCCAAATTCCAATCACACATTAGACAAAATTAAAAAAACTAAACGCTAAATTTGCATACACAAAATTATCAATGAATCAATGTATATTCATACAATGCCCTGGGCAGGACAAATATCATGGCCATTGGTGTCATAGATTAAAAA
>JAOVYW010004492.1:0-13075 GCA_025775045.1 Hiodon tergisus | reverse complement strand
AGTCTCTGTCTCCTAACCACAGTTTTTACAGAAAAGATTGAAAACAATTATTGTCTGTCGAATTGGGAACCACGACAACATACAGACAGAAATTCACCCGCACATTGATACACCCAGTACCAATCTCTGTGACTCTGTGAGAGGGGCAGAGTGGCCAGATGATGGTGCTGATGGTGATGAATTCACCCTGCACAGGGCACACCACCGTTTCTCATAAAACAATTAGCAAAATTTGGTAAATGTGCAAACAGCGCAGGGAACCAGCTAAAATTCTGAGCAAGTGTTCAACCATTAAGCACTGTGCTATGTGGTTAATGGCCGAGAGAAGCAGGAAAGCACAGAGGAAGTTTTTAATACAGAAAAAGAGGGAGAGATGAGGACTGTATGGTGTATGTTATTGTGATTCGGCGCATCTCTAATATTTCAGTACTCTGAGGTCCAAATGCTGCTGCTGTTCAAGTTATCTCTGGCACAGAAAGAGGAGCCAGCATTGATTGGTTGATGGTTTGTTTGAATTTATTCTTTGTTTATTTTAGAAATTTTAAAGAACTAAATGTCAATGTTCACAAAGAGCCGTTTTCTTAAGTTTATTTTAAAGTAAACAACTTTTTACCTTTAAAAACTTTGCATTTCTGAGCATTTCACCACACCCTACAACTTCACCGTACTCTCGTTGAACACTATTGCACTGTCAATCATCTCTGTGACGGAAGTGGTATGTGTAAATCAACCAAGCCCTTTTCGGGCGGCTGTCCTGTCTCTAGCTTTAGCTTGGCTTCAGGATGGCTGTCTAAATTCTACATTTGAATTTGATTGAAAAACATTTGAACTGGTTATTCTGGTATACTGACAACTTGTACAAATTGTAGTTTCTCCAGTCTCTTTGCTGTTCCTGCCACAGACACACGTATTCTTATGTGGCTGCAGGACATCCTGGCGTTGCTTTTAATTATTTACAAGTGTTATCGTACAATTACATGTGAATTTTCTCTCATTACTCCATGGTTTAACCTTGGTGGAGCATAATAGCATAGCGAGAACGCTTTCAACAGCAACGCTAAGGGTCCTTAACCATAAAAAAAAAAACTTGGTATTATTTCTGTAGGCGAGCTTCTTCCACTGAAATAAAAAGTTTCTTTACAGCTTTTTTAGATTATTTATAAATATATATTATATAAGTGCCCATTATCTCAAACCCTTTCATTTGTTCCCCTTTTTAACAGGTCTCCTGATTGCGTAGTTACTCACCACTGCAGAACGCTGGAAAATGTTCACTTGTCTGATCCAAACCATCAATCAGTCAGACAGCTGCTGTGCGCCACACTGTGGTGAAACTGAGGTGCAACAGCCCAATCATAATGGATCTACACTACCTCCTTCTGCCACTTAATGGCTAAACTAAACCTTTGAAACCCTTCTGTGCATGACGTTCTTTCACAGTATAGATTACCCAAAACAGAATAAGTAGGGAATCTATTTCAAACTTTCATGTTGCCACAATGTGGAAGTTCAGCTTGATTACAACACAGACGGGGAGTAAGAGACTAAATGCATTTAATATAGATGATCACTCCATACCCAGATAATAGAATACAGTATAAGTGTTGGGTTTATGTTCCTAAAGGCTGCAGCTTAACACTGCTCCTGCCTGCTCCATTTCATAGAAAAGAGTGAGGAGGAGAGAGTGTGAAAAGGCATTGCTCTGTCAGAAGAGAAGACAGAAAGAACAACTATTCTTCCTTAAATGTCAACTGCTACACCAGCAGTGGCAATGCAGGACATATCTGATGTGTGCTGCTAAAGAAATCCCTAGAATGAATGGCATACTACCCACAAAATGTTGACATTAGGATTTCATTCAATGCATTCTTCACGTTCATATTGTGTTGTCCTTTGTTCGTGAGAGGCCCTTTTCTTTCCCAGCTCTCAGTCTATGCTGTAAACCCCTACAGTTTGCAATTGCTTCAACCTTATGTGTCACAAACCAGTTTTTAAAATTATAATTATTTATTTTTTGTGTTGAAATGTCTCAGCGGCCCACCTCTTTAGCTTGCGGCAGCAGAGAGGGCGGTGCCAGGTTGCTAAGGAGACCCCATCATCACTATGGCATTCCACAGTCAGGTGTGGGAGGAGGTGTGGAAGCACATGCAGGCTATTGGATTACACCTCTTGTGTGAGTACACCGTTGAAATCATTAAACCATCTCCAATTAAACAGACACCATACAAAGTGCTTGTTTTTTTGAGGGGGGAGACCAGAGGAGGTACGTAAGTGTCCGTATCACAGTAGAGATAAGCTCAGTCATATTCAGAAAGAGCTTCCAACAGATGTTTTAAACTTGCCTAAGGATCCCAGCAGCTCAGAAACAGCCAGCAACTGCTCGTTAAACACCTCCCACCGCACATGCATTAAATTGGGCACATTAGACCCCCTGAGATGGTCATTAACTCAACTGCCAAACCAGTTCTCACTGAAGAGAGCAGTAGATATGCATTTGCATTAAAGTATTTTTTAAACATATGTAAAGCATTTTCAAAAGTTCACTGACTCATGTAAACACATTTTTGGTTACAAAGCCGTTAATGGTTTGTCAGGTGCGATCTTAGGACAGGTACTTTATAAAGTAATCACGCTCACTAATCATTCAATTAAAGGCATTCGCTCGTCTGCACCATTATCAGCGATTAAATTAAATATATTGCTAATGCTGCCAGATGAAAAGCGAATAGAAAGCATCCGCCTCAGCCTCACAAACATGGGAAAGGCATTAGCAAGAACACTACCTGTTAGCGTGACCCTTGATCCCTTTGGTAATCGACTGAAGGGAAAGAGGGAGAGGCGAACGGGGTGTGGCCTTGAGTCAAGCACCTGTTACTACCCTAAGCAGTGCAGAAACAGAAACACACAAACCCGCAGGCACGGACGGAGAAAGGTGTTTTACGGTTACACATTGTACCAATGACTTTACTTTTGGAACATTTTACCATAATCAGGTAAATTACTTAATTTTTTAACCTCTGTGCTAGTTTTAAAACATTTATTTGTATAAGTGCAGAAATACACTTGTAGTTGTTTGCCCTGATATGACACTATAACAAATATTTAACGCCACCCTTTAATCTTTTAGTCTGCGGTCTGTGACATTACGGAAGACTTCAGATGTTTAGTAACGGCAATTTGCCGTTTTAGTTGTAATACAGCCAGCGCCCTACGGGTACAAATGCAGTATTGTAAACGCTAATTGCACAATGACAGCTCTTTTTCATTAAAATGAGCGATTAAAGAAGTCCTACCACAGACATTCTTCTTGATATTGGATACGCGAGTTTAACCTAGCTGGAAACTGAATGAATCATTTGGAAGTTTATAGACTCTTAGAAGGTAAAACGCAACAGCCGGAATATTTTTTATGTTACCAGTACCGTCTGTGGACTGCATTGTCTTACTTTTCTTAAACAAGACAAACTATTGTAGCATATTGGCGGTGTCCACATTTAATCTGCTGCATGTTCCAGAAGGGACCTTTGTTTGACCTTTATCTGTTGATACACGCAGAACACCCAAAGTGCGTACAATCTCGCACAACACACACAAATAAATGACATTCCAGTCACTTTACAAAATTGCTCTCTCGGGTGTTGTAGGGTCTGTGGCGTTTTTACTTTTGTGAAAGTTGTCTGTTTCCAGACAACTTTCGGCGATAATAGCTACAAAATAAAGACACAGCAGCACTGGAATTGTGCTGAGGCGTTGGGGTGACTGAGACACCCATCTCTTTTCTCTCGCTATACAAATGTGCCACCGCCGATTCACAATAAGCATTCATAATTTAAACATCAGAAAAACAAAAACAAACAGAAGCCACAGAATTTCGATATTTCATACATAATTAGGTAGCTCTGTGGTGTAGGGTTTAAGGCTTCAAGCTTAAAATCAAAAGCTTGTCGGTTCAAATCCCAGCATGGCCGTTTCCTTGGGCAAGCTGCTTAACTTGAAATAATATTCCACTGTATAAAAGTGTATGTGTGTGTGTGTGTGTGTGTGCTTTGGATGAAAGCCACTGCTAAAGAACCTGTAATAATAACATAATAGTAAAGGGCCCTACAAAAGAATGCGTTGTTTTCTTTTATTTATTTAATTTTGTAAAAACTACTTAGTTTTTCTGGTGGTGAAATGTCATGTTAAGACTAAAACTGTCAGTGTTTTGTTTCAATTCATATAGTATGCGTCAGAGATGATTATCTTTCAGTTACAGGGCTCTGTGCTACAACAAAAAAAAGAGGAAGTGTTCCATGATAGATTTTAAAAAGCATTTTAAAGCTTGTTGTTTATATTTTTTTAATATGTTAAAACTGCTACGGTAAAACTTAGTTTTTAACCTACATACTGATGTGCCTTGCAGGTCCAGCATGAAGCTGACCATGACAAGCCTGTCTGTTTTCTGTGTGATAACCTTTTTCCTGAATGCAGGTGAGTCATGTACATTTAAAAAAAACAACATAGAAAATCAAGATAAACCAACAAAAATATAATTAGAATCAAATTAATCTGTTTTTGTCTTCATGTTTTATAGTTTTTCAGTTGAAATTTAGGGCGCACTCATTGCATATTGTTTTTTGTGAATGTGTGGTTGACGCCCTCGTAATGTATGAATGTAGGAATGGCATTGGTATTACAGGTACTCCCAGGAGTCACGAAGTGGCATAATGTTTCTCTTCTCCGCGAATGGTATTGTCCATGTCCAGGCACCCGTGTTATCTGATAGTGCTAGTGAAAGGATTCATCACCCAGTTTTGTCACCATAGGCAAACTTTTGGAAGGTGATTAAACAAATGCCACCGCTCTTTTGCCCCAGGGCTGGACTGGTCCTTGGCACAAAATAATGATAATATCGGTCAGATAAGTCCCACCGACATGATTTAAGGAATCGGGTATATACACTTATGCACTTAGATGGAGGCCTTATATAGCTGCTGTTCATTTTTGCTTTTCTACAGATTTTAATGTGGCTATGCAGGTGACATCCTCAGGGCCTCAGACGATTCAGAAAGCCCAGGGGGACCAGGAGACCCTAGGATGCACATACACCCCAGCTCCGTCAGACACGGGAGATCTGGATATCGAGTGGTCCAAACTCAGCCCGGACATGACCCAGAAAGACGAGCTGGTGAGAGGAAAGAAATTGTAGTGAATTTAATGCATATGTTTTCGTGAATGGACATAGAGTACAGTGAATTGTTCACTTTTATATATTGTGGAAAATTTGTTGCTGGTATTTTGCGCTCCACTCTCCACTATCAACGCATCAAACTAGATTTCCTTTGGTCAGATCCTATCCTTCACTGGTGGGAAGAAGTATGTCCACGGCGATGCGAAGTTGATGAAGCGGGTGGTTTTCACCGTTGGCGACCCCAGTCTGGGAGATGCCTCCATCTCCATTTCAGCATTGGAGGCATTGGACACAGCCACCTACCAGTGCAAAGTGAAGAAGTCCCCAGGCGTGGATATGCGTAAAGTCACCCTGCTAGTGATGGGTGAGGCACATAACAGATGTCCCGGCCCAGTTCTGCCCTAAGCCTGTTCTCCGTCTTCCTCCCTGCTCATTCTCTTGGAATGCAGCCACTCCCTAGCACCCCAAACCAGTATTTTTTTCTCATGCCACAGGAGTACTACTGTTCTCATTTGCAGTAAACGCAAACTAAATGGGTATACGTGCAGAACTGGATGTTATGTATTTGTTTTCTTCAGTACCTCCTTCGATACCGAAGTGCTGGGTGGAGGGCAGTGAGGAAATCGGAGGCGACGTCTCTCTACACTGCCGGTCACCCAAGGGTTCTGCTCCTCTCAATTACATGTGGACAAGGGAAAGTGGAGGTTCCCTTCCACTTACAGCAATACAGAGTACGAACACACTGCTAGCATTTTGTCCGCTGTTTTCATTCTCTGTCTTTTCTCTGTCCTTTCGATGAATGAACGAAATGCCATGGTGTTGGGTGTCCTTGGCAGATGCTCAGACGGGGGTGCTGTTGATCAGGAACCACTCAACTGTCTTCATGGGCAACTACCGGTGTGAGGTGACAAACCTAGTGGGAAAACAGGAGTGCACGTATGCCCTGCAAGCGCTCAAGCGTAAGTTTACCATGGGGGGTGGGGGTGTTTTTTCTACAGTTTATACTATAACCAATAACCCTGCTCCAGCTGCTAAAAATGAAGGCCTTGCATGTCTGTAGCACAGGAGGTCGAAATTTTGTTTATAGCAATATAACGAGCTGCACTGAAAATAGTCTGGTATAGGAGTGGCCAAGATCAGTCCATAAAAGCAGCAGCGGCGACAAGTCTCTTGTTTTGTTGAAGTCTTTGTTACATTACATTTACATTTTAGGCATTTAGCGGACGCTCTTATCCAGAGCGACGTGCTATAGTTTTAGGGGTTAAAGTGCAATATGAAACTGAGCTATCTTGCTCTTATGTTATATAATTACTGAGAGCAGGTATGAAGATTAATGCTGCAAAGAGAAACAATCAGTAAACATGCTTAATTTACACAAAATCTATGCATAAACATCAAAATAAGAAAACAACAAAAGTAACCTAATCTAAGCATCAATAATACAACAATACAACATGAGCATCCAAAGAAAACTGTTCCTAAGGGGGATACTGAGGCATGAGGTATTGGCGGGTAGAACACTTTTATAAAGTGATTTTAGGGCTGGGCGATAAAACTATAACAATAATTATCGCAATATTATTTTCCTCGATATGAATAATGGATAATAATGGATGAATAATTATCGATATCGACTGATATAACATTTTTTGCCATATCGCCCAGCCCTAACTGTTTATATAGAACCCTCTCTTAGTGGTCCAGGCTAGCTGAAAAATAACTCTAAAACCTGCTACTGGAGTTGCCCATCCCAGGCCTAATATGAAAAAGGTATACCATTCAGTCTCCATACCATCAATTCTGTAGTAATAAAATATTATTTTAAAAGATGGAAAAATTTGGAAATCCAAATTAATTAAATTGAAGTAATACGACGTACATTATTATTGTTACCTTCAAGGCGATACCTGTAAACATTTCTTCATACTTATCACTTTGTTGAATGGTGTTGCTGCTCTTCTCCCTAGCCACCAACAAGACTGGGGTAATTGCAGGCTCTGTGATTGGTGCACTGCTCCTCTTGGTCCTCCTACTACTGCTCATCTGGCTACTGGTTTGCCTTTGCCACAAGCGACGCTATGAGAAGGAAGTGGCCAATGAGATCAGGTATAATATTAAACTAGGTGTTTACGTTAAACCAAAATGCTGAGCCTGGTTCAGTTCGGCTACAATGGCATGTTTCTTGTTAACTCTGACAAACACATTTACACCCCCCCCACACCGATGTACTGGTCAAATATATCTGCTAATTGTCTTGTGTATGGACTAAAATAATTGTGTTCAGTTGTTTGGTCTTCATTACTCTCCTTACTATTACTTTTGTTGCTCATGAAATATGAGTTTGCTGTTGGGTGAAATACAAACTGGTATGTAACAAAAAATTGCAATTATTTTTTCTATTATGAGGGTTGAGGATAAACTACTTGCCTCTAGGAATTGGATTGTATAATTAAGGGAAACAGTTTGTGGTTATAAATCTTGAAATAATTGAGCAGGTGTGAATGGATTAACGGACCTGATACTGAAATATAGGGAAAATGGCCTGAGTATATGCTAATCAACACACACTATCCATCATACATCCTAAAGGGTGGACGCCCCTCCTCCGGAGAGTCGACCCGGCAGCCGAAACTCCAGCTTCCGCTCTGTCATGGGATATCGCGCTCACCCCGGCGTGGCATACAGCTCAGTGAAGAAATCCCAGCAAACAGGATCAGCGCAGAGCAGCGTCTACACGAACAGGAGCAAGCCCCTTCAGGGGCTCCCTTCCAATGGCCAAACTGCGCCAGTGGTCGTCTACGACCACGAATACGGCTACGCCGTATGAACAGGCTGCACTGTGGAATACGCAGCTGTCAGGGAAAAACGAGGTGTAAATCCTGCCAGTCTGCCTCCTTTGTGGATATGCTTGTAATGAGGACTGACAGGAAACTCTTAAATACAGTAAATGCGTTTTAACTGCCTCTGATAAACGTTTTTTTAAGTTGTGCTTCAAATTGTGACAATCTAAACTTTATTCAAGAATATGTTTTAAATATGTATACATACTGCAAATGCTTGTAAATATGTACTGAATTTTTATAAATAATTTAACTGTATGTGGAAGTTTATTTTGCAGCTTCATGTTTACTGGGGAACTATCGTGTAACAATGAGTATTTAATTTGTTTCTTGCATGCAGTTAATTTTGACCTCATGATTATGCACTTCCAAGTACATGTTTAAAATGTACAAATGTTGCTAACCGATAAGCAGAACAGTTGCTAAATAACTACTGTGAAAAAATTGTAAAGAAGCTTGGGTTCTTTTTAAAAATATGTAAACTTATATATTTATAATTTCCAGTAAATACAGGACCATGAAATAAATTGCTACCTCTTACCACCAGTTATCAATAAAATGTAAAAATGCTAAACATGCACTGCCTGATTTAACAAGATAATTTTTTTTTATTTGTCATATCGATTGAGCTTGTTTATTGAGCGGGTGAATGCATGGGAGATGTTGCTGAGGGCAGTACACAGGAATGTGAACCAAGCCCAGTTTGTGACCTCTGACGTTCTGGTCATGTTGGGAGGTGTAAAAATTTGTTGTAAAAAAGTTTTAATGACTACCGTGTTTTGCTTTGGGCATAAATGAACCATGCATATTCGAGAGTGTCTCACCAGAGTGTGGTTTACCTTATGAGTGCCCTGCAATTACAGTAACTGCTGGGCTGTCAAAGTGTTGTTTTTACTCCTTCCTTTTTGCTCTACGTCATTGGACTATGAAGTCTGTGTGTTTTGTGTTTGGTTGCAGTCCAAAGTAAATGTCCTCGTTAGTCTTTCATTGCTGTCATTTTGTCCAAACCCTGTAGCTAATAATGGAATGGTTGATGCAAGAATTTCCAGACAATGCGTGGTTTACAGCTGCAGTGCCTCAAAATGTGACTACAATGATGAGGATGATTGTACAAAACCAGGTTCAGAACTACAACTCCAATGTATCCTCTTCTCAGCATCTATTGGTAATCGTGTCACGATCAAGCCTTTATTTTGTGTAAAAGGTAGTTATTTTGCAGTGAAGTGGCATGACTCTCATGACCTAAACAAAGTAGATTAGTGAGACAATGTTAGGTCTTCTATAGAAACATACTGATGAAAATACGTGTTTAATTGAATGTGAAATGTAAAAGCCTAAAAGTGAACTCAAGTAGGCTACTCGGGTATGAAGGAATGTCTGCAATGCAAATACCTGGTGGGCAGATGCATGACTTAGCATATTTCAGCTGTTAGGATAGGGGAAAAAGAACATTGTGTTTTTGGGTTAACACAAATATTGTGTTACCTGTGTGACCTTTATTTTAAAAGAATGAATTTTGCTTTGCAAAACACAACCACTTACTGTAAGCTAACACAGTCCATTGGGCCAGTGCAGTTTTGTATGCATGTTTATGTCCAAAGTTATTTCTGGTGGAAAGAGAATAATTTTGGTGCTTTCAAAACTGAATATGAATTCATGCAGTGGTCACACACCAAAACCACATGCAGTCATCAACACAATTAAATCATGCTGAGCAAAACGTATCCAGGGGAGGTTGGAGAAAGCAGAGACATTCTCATTTGATGAAAAGAAAAAACAAAACTTTTTTATTTCCCTCTGGTGCCTAAGCTCAATTTAATTCTCTTTTAATTCCAACAGAACTGTATAGTAAAATATTGGAGTTTCTGTTATGGCTTGCAGATAATAGCCAAATTAGCTTCAAAGAAAGTATTATCTGATTTGACAATCTTCCTATTTGTGTTGCGACAATCGCCATCATTGAGGAAGTGAGAGTGGGAAGCGGAGTGGAATGTTTTGTTGGCGTGGGTCTTAGCCGATAAAGACTGTTAGAGTTGTGAAAAATAAAAAGAAAGTCGAATTGATTTCACTACTTGTCTGCCATCTGGTCATTGATGAGGGAACGGAGACCGCCACTCGCTACAATTGATATCAAAGTGGGATTAAATCCACGTTGCCGGTCTCAAGATGGAGCAGACAGCGGAGTGCTTTGGAACGGTGTCCAGGCGCTGAGGCGATGGAGGGAGTGCGAGAGCGGCACTGGAGGAGCTGAGACAACGGGGTAGAGAGGTTGGCAAGGCGCTAGCAGGGAAACACAGGGCAAGTTGCAAGATGGCTGCTCTGTTCAACAGCAGCGGGGAGGCTACGTTGGAAGGGAAGACAGAGGACTCGGGGCGGAAGTGCAGCCATCTTTAAAATTATGTAAACAAGATGGCCTCTGAGGCACCATGGGAAAAGGGTGAGCGAAATTGGTTTTAAAAGGGAGTTTGAGCAGAAAGCAAGGGCATAACTGGGATAGTGAGATGAAACTAATAAAGTTAACTAAGTGCTTAAGTGAAGAGAGAATTTGAAGAGGTGGAACACACATTGTGCAAACAAACGGTGGCATATGAGACTGTGGTAGTGTGCTTAGATGAAATGAGCTTAGATAGGGCCCGACATGGCCGCTGCCCCACCAGCAGCAGGGAGACTGTATATGTGAGAGAAGACACAGAGCGGGCCACAATACAGAAGGGGGTGACAGACCGCCGCAGAGAAGTGAAGTGATATGATGGACTGTCTGAATGGGAGGCCTACAAGTTCCAGATTTTAGCCCAGGCCAATGACTGGAGTCAGCTGGAGAAGGCCATGCGGCCCTGGAAGGGGAGGCACTACGGGCCCTGCTGGACCTGAATGAGATGGAACTTGAAACCTGGGAGCTTTATCGAACGATACTTCCTCCTCATGGAGTCTTCCCCGCTCTCCCAATTGGTGCAGCCGCTGACCCTGATGCAAGAACAACAGCACCAAGCCCGGCAGTAGATTGACAACCTCCAGGAGGAAAGTCTGCAGGAGGTACATGCAGACTGTGCAGCTGACAGAGCTGCCCTGACAATGCTGCTGCAGCATGTAGAGTCCTTTCGCTTCAGCCAGGGGGCCAGCCCGCCGCAATCCATCAAAATTGCCAAGATGGGAGCCGACCCAGAAACCTTCCTCGGCATGTTTGAGCGAACCGCCGCTGCCTGTTAGTGGCCCCGGTAGCAATGGGCTCTGGAGAACCCCGGAAAATGTGCGATTGGGCAACGGGAGGTACGGTATCTGGGCTCCATGCCCCCGTGGGAGGAGGTGGCCACTCAGTCACCTGCCGTGAATGGTCTGTGGGCACAGTGGCCCGGGTTGGAGGTCCAAGATGGGGTGCTGATGCGGTGGTTCCTGGAGGCAGCCACAGGGGAGGAGCATTGGCAGGTAGTGTTCCCACGGGCACTGCGGGAGATGCTGTTGGTGCAGCACCATGGCGCGCTTTGCCCTGGGTATTTTGGTGTCACAAAGACACAGACTACTGGTGGCAGTGCCGACGGGATGTGGAGGACTCCTGCCGCCGCTGCGACACCAGTACAGCCCAGAAAGATCCCCAGGGGCAGTCTCGAGCCCCCCTACAGCAGTACCTGGACAGCGCGCCGATTGAGAGGGTTGCAGTGGACATCCTGGGCCCCTTTCCCCACACTGCCAGAGGTAAATGGTTCTTTTTGGTGGCAGCTGACTACTTCACTAAGTGGCCAGAGGTTTATGTGTTGCTGGACCAGGAGGCGGTGACGGTATGCAAGGCTTTGGTGGAACGGTTCTTCAGTCGGTTAGGCATCCCGGGAAGTTGCACTCCGACCAGGGGTGGAACTTTGAGGCGCGGGTATTCCAGGAATTGTGCAACTGTCTGGGAATCCATAAGACCCACACCCACTGTGTCCCCAAAGCGACAGTCTGGTGGAACGATTTAATTGAACCCTGGTTGCTCAGCTTGCGCTCTCCACATCTGAAGACCAGAAGGACTGGGATGTCCATCTGCCCCTGGTGTTGCTGGCCTGTCGCACTGCAGGAATCCACTGGCTGTACCCCGGCTGACCACCTTTTGCACCAGCTGCCCCGGCTGGCCTGGAATATGCTCGGAAACTGCAGGATCGATTGTAGGAGGCCCACGGCAGCGCCAGACCGCCTATAACTGGCAGAAGAGGAATTACGACAACTGGGCCCGGGGGCATCACTTTGCTGCTAGGGGAGAAGGTATGGGTTTACAGCCCGAAGAGAAAGAGAAAAGCAACGTTTTGTTTTGTTGCTGTGGAGAGTTGTTTAGAGTTGTGGAAAATAAAAGAAAATCGTATTGATTCGCTACTTGTCTGCTGTCTGGTCGTTGACGAGGAAACGGAGACCACCGCTCGCTACAGTATTTCCAACACCTCTCTAATGCATTGCAAGGGTGTTCTCAACTCCTCTCTAACGTTTTTCAAGGCACTGTAAATGTAAGTCAAGTTATATGCACTGGCAGGGTGTAACCTATACAGATTTAATACATTTTCGATGACATTTAATTGTTTACTTATATTAACTGTTAATTTTACGTCCTAATTGGTTAATCATACTTGCCTGAATGCAGAGTATAAGCTTATCATTATAATACTATTATTACTTCATGTCACAATATAAACACACCACGTGAATACTTTTTAAAATCATTATATGCAATGAAACAGGAAATAATGTATGACATATGACTCTAATGGCCAAATAAACAGGAAAAAATATTGGCTGCAGACACTCAGGTCACTCAGTCAAATAATAGCCTAAATACAGTAAGCAAAGCAATGGGAAGGTTCTGAGAATCCCTATCAGAGACCTGAACTGGAACACTGAACTGTGAGTGCTAAAAGCTCTGACATTTTTATGTATTTATCTCAGATTGTGTGCACAGCAGAGAGGAACCTATTACCTTCTATGGTGGTTCCACTGGGTTAATTGCTCATCTGATGAAATGTGGTGATTGCAATAAACATGGTTAGGGGGGCAAGTATATGGTGGGCCAAAAGGTTAGACAACAATAAACACGGTTTGATGTGTA
>JAOVYW010004490.1:0-13077 GCA_025775045.1 Hiodon tergisus | reverse complement strand
GTGTGTGTGTGTGTGTGTGTGTGTGTGTGTGTGTGTGTGTGTGTGTGTGTGTGTGTGTGTGTGTGTGTGTTTGTATGTGGGGGATATTCTAGTTGCCAAGGAAACGGTTGGTAGGCAGAAAGAACCGTGGAGATAAAGAGAACTGATAGCACATGTGTAAAATAAATAAATAAAACAGAATTTCTAAACCACATTAATCATTTATACGTTGTTTGATGGAACCAGAAAGAGATTAATGTGTCAAATTGGGGAATCTGTAAAGAGAGAATGAGGTGGGGGTGCTTGCGTATAAATTGGAAGGGGGGTTCGAAGACAGTGAGTGATTTTTAAGGTGGTGGGGGGAGTACTGGAGCGGGTGGAGTGCATCTTCTTTGTATATATTTAGAATAAAGAGACATTGACAGGTTGGACACCGCAAGAATTTCTCAGAACCAAACTGGGAAAGGCTCATTTACTCTGAGCTCAGTCTCAGAAGGGGAAAACCAGGGAGAGAGAAATATTTCTGTCATAATGCGGCGGAGGAGGTGGGTGAGCACGGAAATCTCTAGGGGAAAGACTGCAGCAGAGAAAAGGCTAATGAGAAAAATACTGCTTTTATTTAGCTGGAAATGCAGAACACTCGCACACCTCACTAACACTGCTCATTAAAAATTCACAGTATGGTATTTCTGTTTTAGATTTAAACTTGTGAAGCATTTCCAATAGCACCATTGGGCTAATACTGGCAAAAGCATGAGTAATGGAGGATACTGCACATGGGATGACCATGTTAATATGGCTCATTCATGTCTGATTTACTCAAAACAATTTAATATATTTTAACCAAAATGGTATTTCATTTTCATTTTCTAGCAGTCAGAAGCTCACCACGGTATAAACAGAACCATTGTAACAAACATGTGATAGGGAAATTATCATTCCCTTTAAAACATCCATCTCAGCATTAACTTCATAGAACAGAAATTAGCCAGATTAACTTGAATATCAAAAAGGAAACGCGTAAAAGCCTGTTAAGTTCTGTACGATATAGTTATTTTTCTTTTTCTGCTTCATGGTTGATAAATCAAGCCCCACAAATACCCTTTGATGTGGGTTATTGCCTTCAGATTTGGTCAAGCGATAACAATCCACCCTGTCTCCAGCCATACACGAGTTTTTGCAGGGTGAAAAGGACTTGATTTGGTCCTCAGTATTTCTTGTGTTTTAATACCAGGTAACTTTTCTTGACCACCCTAATCCCTTTAGAAAACCAAATGTCAAAGATAGGTTTATAAGTTCCAGGGGGATACGCTGAGAGCAGGGATGCAAAGCTGATGAATAACCCTTTCGGCATGTATATTTGGCGAAGTCACACCATACTCAAGTCATGTTAAAATGGAATAGTTGTTGTTTTGTTTTTGTTTTTTCTCTTAGATGGTCGTTGACTATTGTCAGTAGTAAGCAAATGATGAGGGAGGTATTTTCTACACCAGGGATTAAAACTGGGGCAAAATAAAGTTTATTTAGATCATTAATTTTGATTTTATGAATGAATAAAAATTATGATTCCTAAATATGTAAATCCAGAGGATGAATATTTGAATGTGAAGTCTGTCAAACTTGCCAGACCTAAGTTTCCCAGGGGCATATCCTCTTCTTATCATTATTACATTTATATTCTGACAATATGGAAATATTTTTTTCTATGAAAATTTAAAAAATAAATACCCATTTTTTTCCCTAAGAAATAAAGTTTCCGAAATATATTGAAAACACTTGTTGTTAGGCTAATTCTGAATATTTATCCCATTGTAACTTGCTGCAAGAAAATATTACCGAACTCGACAAAATAAGCCCCAAAAAATCCCTTTGATGTGGGTTATTGCCTTCAGATTTTATTTTTTTCTTAAATAAAAATTCCTTATGTTGGCACTGTCATTTTTCAAAAAAAACAGTGAAGGTATTAGACATGTTGTGGCATTTAGTGGAATGTATTCGAATCCTTTAATCTTAGTTAAAGTTAAAATAGTCCCTTTTGTGGTAAAACAACCTCCAATGCTTTCACACATAAAGTTTTTCAGATGGGATGGCCTAAAATTATATGATACAAGATTGATAATGACAATGATAAAAGCAAGGCATCTGAGATAACCTGATCATGAAGGAGATCCAGGTTCAGGTTCCTTTCTGAGTCAAATGCCCTGTATCCCACAGGAAATCAAAAAGTAAAAGTAAGCGATGTCACAGCTCATCAGTGGGGAGACAGGCATGACCTTTTGGGTAGCAACCTGATTCTGAAACTCCTTGTCTTGGATCTCCTGAAAATGTCAGCATCAAAAGACTTTGCAGAGAGTGTGTTCAGTATCACTGGTGACCTCACAATGCCAGGCCTATTCTATAGGGAAGTAGAGGCTGGGACCAAATCCAAACCTGCTAATCGCACTTATCATGACTGTATTTAATTAAGTACAAGACTGAAGAAATTTAATCCTATTAAATACAATTATGTAAACACGATATTGCCGGTCAAGGATGTTCTATTTCTAGTACTGGAAGCAGTGGAGGGAGTCATGGAAGCCCTGTGGCCTCTTGCTGTTCGTTGAGGCTGCCCTCTGAGTTGGTGGTGTCAGACCCCACAGTGTCAAGCTCCTCGGTTTTTATTGGAGGACCGGAACCCTGTCGTTGTAGCTCCGGTCCTAGGATGGAGACAATTCCATGACTAATTGTACTGAATAGTCCCTGTGTGCTGTAAATACATGCACTTTCCTCATACATTTTATTTTCTCATACACTTTTCCTTTAATAGACAGGGAAGCTGTGGTCCAATACAAATGGAATGAATTAATGTAAGATGTCTGTGAATCAGGGCCCATGAATACACCCGCTCAAATGTTCAGGATGTTAGATATCTTGTCATTAATTGTTTGGAGCCACTGTGTCTTCAGTATAATGAAGTGCATTCTAATGGGCGTCTAAGATTTCAACAAACGACATGAAGCTACTGAGCTCTGCTTGATTGGGTCCAGCTTACGGAAGATCTTCTATAAGATCTTATTCAGCCTTCTTATTGACTGACTCATATAGTATCCAGGCTCTGGGTCATTATTTGAGTCTCAAATGTAATGAGACAATGTTGAGGGAATCCTGGGTTATGCGAGAACATGGTTAGGCTGTGTATCTCAATACCTAAGTTAATTATTAGGGCTGGGACCAAATCAAAACATGGCAATCACCCTTCACATAATGGCATTAACAGCTTTTCAATGCTATTAAATACAATTTCATTAAATGCGAGTAGTGGGTGGAATTTCTGATTTGTTCCCAGCCATACTACTGTAGTGTATGACTATGATAGTGCGTATACATGTAGAAAAAAACCTGTAGAATCAAGAATACATTGGAATTCTGTTTTAGCAGTTGGAACAGCAGTAGCAACATGGATATTAAAATCCCTGACTAGTATGACCTTCTCTGCTAGGGCTTGATAGAAATTTGTCAAACTAATGTACAAATTCTGTGTATGGACCAGGTAGTCATAAATATTTACTAGTAGGAAGGACTAAGGCTTGAAAAGGCACAAATTATTGTCTTTGGCCGAGAACAATTTTACAATGAATACTTTACATCGAGTACTTTGTAACAAAACCAAGTTCCGAATTGTAAGTTATGGCAACACTCTCACAAGAGTGGTTTTAGAGCTCAATAATAGGGTTGCCTGCACATAACCGCAAAAATAATAAATAATGTTAGATAAATAATAAAAAGACCCTAGCACAATGTCATGCAATGCATGCTCACTGAACCCCTACTATTTTAGGTATTTTTAAGTATTTTTGTATTAGCCAATAAAATTTATTGTATTTTGATCGCAGAATTATTCCAGACTTTTACATTTAAATTTGTAAATATTTGGTAATTCAAAAAACCAACCCAAAAAAACTAACTTAAACTAACATTAAACTAATGGCAATTATGGGAAGTTCCCAAATTGGCTGTATAAAGCTAAAGAAAAGAAAAAATGTGGGTCTTTTACAGGTGTTTGAATCACTAAATGTTTTTCTGTGCTAGTTTCAAAGCACAGTCTGTACTGTTGCAGCTCAAGTTGTGCGTCACTGTGTGGTACACCATTGCCAACTTTGCAGCTGTGTCCTATAAATAAAGTACCCTAGGTAATCCAAAACCTTTAAAATAAATACTTACCTAGAAACAGCATGAAATAGACTAGCAAACAACTGAGTCTGTATTAAAATATGTATCGGTCTGTTATTTTATCTTAAATATTAAAATATCTCAGTATATAAATTGTATATTGTTTTATACACAATTTAAATAATACAAATTAATAATTAATAAAACACAAATTACATTACTTAGTGCTAGTTGGTTGTTTTAATATTTAAATACAAATGGCTAGAAATTGCAGTTTGCAACTAACGTAAGATAATATACAAGCATAATTGGGCATCCCTTATTTATTTGAGATTTTAACTGATTAAGGTCAGAAATCAGTAGGGTAGGCAATGGTTATTTATCATAGCTACTTAGCTGACAGTGGCACTCACTCTTGTGCTGGCTGAGCCCTGTCACACAGTAAATGTAACTTTACATATATAATTGTTCATTCATTTAATTGAGCTACACCTCCCATAATTACCTGACAACTTTGAGATGGATCTGGTAGGAAGTTGATACTTTAACAGAGACTAAGGATCTAAGACGTAATGACGTAAGAAATTTAACAACACAGAGCGATTCTGAATTATACAGCAGTTCAGCAGGCCTACTTTTATTTTGTTATCAGCATGATAACAGTGTATTCACAACAGATATTCATACATATTGCATTTAGTTTGGTCATCTGCTCTAGTGGGTGGTGAGTGGATTCGACTTGGTTTGAAGGGAAGGTCACAGGGACATGAGGAGTTTAGGAGTCCCAGCCCTTTAAGACTAACCAGTCTGACATTCCGTACCTGAATGCTGATTACCAATAGAGTACCAAAGTCTTCCCTTTTTGTATGACACACTGGTACCAAAAGTAAAAAATAATCCATAAAAGTCTCCATAGACACTTTGTACCATTGCAATGATTCAATTTAAATAAAAAGATTTCACAGTTCATTACCAATCCCTGACACGGTTTTTGCAGCCAGATTCAAATTGAAAATATGATTTATAACACATTGTTAAAATATTGTTTTATGATGAGATTTTGTGTATATAACCCCGTTTCCAAAAAAGTTGGGATACTGCCTAAAATGCAAATAAAAACAGAATGCTATGATGTGGAAATAATTTAATCCCTATATTTAAATAGTACGAAGACAACAGTTCAAATGTTGAAACTGAGAAATTTTATTGTTTCCTGAAAAATATATACCCAACTTCGAATTTGATGCCAGCAACATATTTCAAAATAGTTGGGACAGGGGCAACAAGACTGGAAAAGTTGAGTATGAGCTCATTTAAGATGAACAGAGGCCAGGTAGAAAACTGCGGTCTGACGAATCAAATTTTGAAATAATTTTTGTGAATCATGGACGCTGAGTCCTCCGGGCTTAAGAGGAGAGGGACCATCCATCTTGTTATCAGCACACAGTTCAAAAACCAGCATCTGTGATGGTATGGAGGTACATTAGTGCACATGACATGGTTGACTTGCACTTCTGTGAAGGCACCATTAATGCTGAACAATATATACAGGTTTTGGAGCAACATATACTGCCATCCAGTCTTTTTCAGGGAAGGCCTTGCTTATTTCAGCAAGACAATGCCAGACCACATTCTGCACATATTACAACTGCATGGCTCCGTAGTAAAAGAGTCCGGATGCTAAACTGGCCTGCCTGCAGTCCAGACCTGTCATTGAAAACATTTGGCGCATTATGAAGTGAAAAATATGACAAAGGAGACAGCTGAAATCCTATATCAAGCAAGAATGGGAAAACATTTCACTTTCAAAACTACAGAAATTAGTCTCCTCAGTACCCAAATGAGTGTTGTTAAAAGAAGATGTGATGCAACACAGTGGTAAGCATGCCCCTGTACCAACTTTTTTTAAATGTGTTGCTGGCATCAAATTCCAAATGGGCATGTTTTTTTTTTTCAGAAACAATAAAATTTCTTAGTTTCAACATTTGTTATGTTGTCTTTGTACAATTTTCAGTTAAAATTTGTTTTTATTTGCATTTTATGCACCGTCCCAACTTTTCTGGAAACGGGGTTCTATATATATATATATATAACAGAGGCGTCCCTCACGTTTAGCAACTAATTAAAGGTGAACAAAATCATTTTGATCAATTCCATCGCTGAAACCACATCCAAAAATTTTGTTCCATTTTAGCACTAGAGGGCAGTATATAGTTTGTTAAAGGATATCCACTAATAGAGTTCGGCTGTATAAAAAATAAAATAAAACAAAGCAGCCGCAGAAGGTGGAAAACAGACATACAAAGGCTGACCAAAGTTTGTCTGGTTTTGCAGGAGCACATTTCTGTAATTAAAAAACCAAAAGCCACCCTTTCATTAAAGAACAGCTCGAGTTCCTGCACATTGCACACAATTGCATATGACAGGGCCATTAGCATCTACTCATGGTTCAGTACTTCTCACAGACAAAACTTCCCCCTGCTCCACAGCAGAAGCATTGTACCTCGGAGAATAAGCACAAAATGCTTCGGTCAGAGGACTGTCAAAAATATGTAATTGATCTGCATGCAGAGCCCTTTAGAGGGAATCTGTGAGAACATTCTTCTGTATGGGTAAAATCTGTGTCCATTGTGGATGGATTGGACCTTTAGTTTGAGATGTTGCATGGATATTTGCTTTTTCACGGAACCTTTTTGGGACACTGAAAAATCGCAAATGCTGCTTCTGGTAATGCACAACTCTTTTTCAGGAGTCAGAAAGATGAAGCGGAAATCATGCACAGAGACAAAAATGAAGTTCACAGAGTTTATTACAAGTGCGCGTTGCTTAAGCACGCACCCAGAAAAAGCCACACCAATACAGGTTCAACATGGATCTACCATCATAACCGTTTACCCCTCCTTAAACACCATCTCAGAAAGACTTCAGGTGCAGAGCGCAACCATGGGAAGTGATAGGGCATAACCTAAACAATCCCATCTCCCACAGCATGTGCTGACCTGTTTGAACTTTTTGTATTGACTTTTGGCACTGGACTGCTTGACAACACTGATTTCTGGTCAATGACCTCTTGTACTGTCGAATTGGATAGGTTTGTCACATCTCTTGTGTAACTGAAGAAAACATCAATGTTGAAATATTTATTATTAAATTGTGTTGTCTGCAGTGAAATACTCTTAGTAGTTTTAAGGATTTGTCAAATATCAAAAAAAAAATTGAAATGACTTAGCCAATATGGTATTGAGGAGATATTTATTTGGGCTTCACCTCCCATCTAGCTCCAATCCTCTGAAAACCACTAGCTGACCTGTAGTTAAACAATGCTGTTAAAAGTTTTCAACTGGTGGGTCTAATTCAGTGCCAAGCATCGTTTATTTAATAGGGATGCTCTCAGCAGACATGGTTAACCAGAGTTCTTTAAAAAGCGGTCATGTTGGAGTGCAGAAGAGGCAAAAACGAAGGTATAGAATCACCAGCAGCACAATACCAAATCTTATTATAAACAACGCTACAAAGTATGATCAATACAACATAATGATAATCGCACAGGTGTCCAATAATTCTAAAACGTTAGCCATGTAATACTCAGGAAACAACCAGTAGAGGGAGTGATGAGGGTTGAAACATATCCATCAAAGATTACCTTGGGAATATGACTAAAAGGCATTAAAAACTCATTATAAATTTTGTTTGACCTGCCAAACACTTTCAGGAACTAAGGCTGGTTATTGAACAGCAATGTATATGTTATATTTATGTGGATCTCTACCCATATCAATCTAACTATTAAAATATTGACTGACTCATCAAAGTCAAAAATATAAACCGACATGGGCTGGGACCAAATTTAAAATTTGACGACTCGCTAATGTAATTTCATATAATCATATTTAATAACGATTCCCAGTCATGGTTAAGTATAGACAAGTACAGTTGTTAAGTGCCATTGAAATAGAGCACTTTAGATGAGGTATGATAATGTGTTGGGAAAATAATCTTGTACAACTAGGACGCCCGTGGAAAGCTGATTATTTTCAAACTAATCATAACAGATGCTAGGGTTAAATGGGATGTAGAGATCCCTTCTTCTTACATTATCACCGTAGCAGGTGGAGAATTGACATTAATTAGAAGGAGAGCTTTTTATACAGGCCTCCATTTTGGGGGTTTCCAATCCTGTTTTTCATACTCTTGTTAATGCAGAGTTGACTCTTGTGCTTAAGGGTCATATAGTTTTCTAGTTTTTTTAGTTATGTGAAATTGATTTATTATTGCATTTTGCTGTACCGGTAATCCTTATTTATTTAAATTATTTACATATCGCATTTTGTATTACATTTTTTTGCGAAATATGTACTTAACATACGTATTTTTCCGCTTTCAGTGTAAATATGGTTAAAGTGGCCTTAAACCCTACATTTAAGATATAAATGCCAGAAATCATGGTGGGGTGACTTACTTTTGTGAACTGATATTCTGAGAATTATTTTAATTTTTTTTCCAGATATTCCCTCCTTTTTTTTTCATGTTCTAAGAAAGCTATAGGAATTAATTGTTGATGTGCTCCTTAAAAAAATGTTGAAATGAAATGTATTGCCATTATGTTTTTGTTGAAAGTTCAGCCTTCGGTTTAAAACATTCACATGCAATGTAAGAAGAGTTACACATGTGTGAATAAAACTTACACACAAAATGATTTAACTGCAATTAATTCCTTTCTGAATTTATTTGATATTTTTCATAAACATCTCATTTAAATATAAACATACTCCTTACACCTGCAAAAACTGAACGAAACCTGAACACTATGAATACGTAATAAATGTTATAAATCCACATTCATGAACTCATACATGCATTCTAGTTGGCACTGTGACACACCCAGAGTGAGAGACTCTGAAAATAGCATATATTATAACACAACCGTATTTCCACATGCGCCATTGAGATGCATCTTGTCCCATGCTGGCAAAGTGGGAGGTTACTTTATCAATAAATTTTAATTTATTTTCAAAATGATCCAATCAATTATTTTTGTATAATAACAATACACTAATAGCCTTTGAGCATTCCCCTGGATTAATATTCTACAATAAAAACAATCAGCAAATTTAAAACATTAACACAACATGAATGCTTCATTAAAAATGTAGTTAACAAATATTTACACCAATCCATTAAACAATAGTGCAAGGACTCAGTACTGAAAGTGACAGAGATGGATGGAGGACTGGTTGTTTCAAGAGAGGTAGACAGTACAATTTTATATGCACAGAATATACGATTTAATAACTAAATCGTGATAAATAATTCAAAAATTAAGGATGGAGAACATCCCCAAGAATGTTGACAAATTTATCAGGCATGGCAGTAAATCAGAGGTTATCAATGCACACAGTAAACCATGGCCTCCAATGAAGAACACATGAGATTGTGAGGTGAATTTTCAGTCTGTGCTGGAATGACCGATAGAGAGAGGGAGAGGGGGATAAGGGAGGCAGCAATAGTTTAACATGCAAAGTTACTTTTCAAGAATTCACACAAATGCGTTCAACGTGGAAGAACCAGCTGTTAGAAATTTCATTATTAATAAACACATTACCAATTTTGGAAGCAGTGGTAATTTTCATTAATAATAATATTTATCATTGTAAGACCACTTAATTTTTTTTAGGAAGCATTGTATAATTGTCGAAATATTATTGCAAAAGAGATATATACAAGGCATGTACAAGGAGGTGGGGGAATTAAGTTAATTGGCAATGAAAGTGTAGCTAACAGACCTACAAATAAGGAAAATAAAAAAGTGAGAGAAATAAAAAATCATGATGGAAATGAATGCAAAAAACAAGATAAATATTTATTCTCTAAAATTAAGACAAGGAAATTTTATTTACAAACAGCTCCTCAATTTCCACATCATCTGATGTTCTGTATAGCTCATGATAAAATGCTGCTTTAAGCCATATCAATCCTGGTATGTGGATCCTGGAAGGTCATTTGTTAGTGTGTGCCATCGCTCCACTTTCTTTCCTTTATTCTTCAGACAGTCCACCCAATGGCGAAGTGCATCTCCCTGTGAGTGACAGCCCAGGGACACCCCACCTACAATGCACATATATAATCCAACAATTATAATAATAAAGCAAGATTATAATTTTTTTCGTTAATTGAATAAACTTAATAATACACCCTAAAAAACTAATGTCTGACGTAAATTCCAAAAACACTGTAAACAACTTAAATTGATTTAAGTTTTTATGAAAACCCATTGCAACAATTGCCAGTTCAATCTAGTTCATTGACAAAAAAAAAGTTAAATTATGTTAACACCTGGGATAGATTCAAATCTTTTGTTCAGTGTTGCTCTTTTTATTGATTTTGTTAAGAAATGCAAAAGGATTGTCAACTCATGTTGTGGGGGGTGGGGAGGGGGTGTGTCTGTGGCCAAATGGGTCCCTTTCTGGGGAGGGAGAAGTGTGACACACAGCCTGGAGCCACACCCTCAAGACCGGGGCACATGCCCAGAGCTGGACTGATGGAAGCCAAGCCTGGACCTGGATACGCACCTAAGTGTGGTTGCCCTAATGAGACAACACTCAAGTGCATGAAATCAAAAGAAACTTGTCCCAGGGCTGGTTGAAGGGATGTTTATAGACTAGAAAGTCTAGGGTTGATAATTTGTACCTTTATATAAAATGGTGGATTGTTTATTATTAACAAATAGATAAATGGTTAAAAAGATGTTTCATTTAGTTTTTCCCTAACATGGGCAGTTTCACCTCTTTTGTTAAGTGTTGCTCTTTTTGTTGATTTTGTAAATAAATGTTAAATAAAAGGCATGAAGGGTGCAGTGTATTATAATGCTTGTAGAAGAATCCTGAATTACCAAAAAATTGTCCAATTATCATGCTACTTATATATTAGAAATAAATAATAACAACAGGACAATAACTCACCAATAAAATCATTGGACTTGCCCAAATCATAATCCCAGACAGTGACTTCCAAAGTCTTACTGGAAAGTTCCAGGAAAGAAATTTCATAGAAGAACTCCTACCAGAAGAAGTATGCGTTAATAAAGGCAGAGAATTAAGGCTGTGGAAAGACAATCTGATCATCAATAAAAATGACTAGATTGTAATTAAAAAATAGCAAACAAAAGAGCCTGTATTGTTCTGCGATGTGCATACTTAATGAGGACTTAATGTTTTTATTATTTAAAAGAAAACAATTGTTAACCTGGTTGATTAATTACATTATGTTACTAGGAAAAGCATCAAAACAGTTATCACCCCCTTTGGACGTTTCGGATTTCAATTGGATTTTATTGGGATTTTTACCATCTATTTTACACAACATATAACACTTTGAAGGTAAATCCATTCTTAAAATTTTTTTAAAATATGCCACTATAATATGCTTCCTAGAGAAGGCCATCCACCAAAACTCAGTGACTGGATGAAGAGAGCATTAGTCAGAGAAACAACCAGGCGGCCATGGAAACTGGTCTGGGCAAGATGGATGGAACCAAATACAGGGCAGTTCTAGAGGAAAACCTGTTTCAGTCTGCAAGACACCTGTGGCTGGGTGGAGGTTCACCTTCCAGCAGGATAATGACCCTAAACACACAGCCAAAGCTACTCTGAAATGGTTTAAAACCAAGAATATGAATGTCTTAAAATGGTCCAGTCAAAGCCCAGACCTCAATCCGATTGAAAATTGCTGTTCACCAATGGTCTACATCCAACCTGACAAAGCTTGAGCAATTTTGTCTAGAAGAATGGTAAATTGTAAAAATTGTAGTATCCAGATGCGCAAAGATGGGAAAGACATACCCCAAAAGAATCACAGCTGTGATTTCAGCCAAAGGTGGTTATACCAATTATTAACATGAGGGGGTGAATACTTGTGTAACCAGGAAATGTTTTTCCTTGTAATTCAGTTTAGTGTCACAAAGTGTGTACGTTCAAAGTGTATTCTGCGTAAAACAAACGGTAGAAATCCCTTTAAATTCCAATTAAATTCCAATTTCTCACAAGAAACACAACACAAGATGTGGAAATGTCCAAGGGAGGTGAATACTTATGCAAGACACTGTACACTGTTTTGCGCTGTAGTCACCTCCATATTCCAGCCAAGCTGACACATATGCCCGTGAAGTTTACCTTAGTTATTGATTCCCCCTTTATACTCTATATGGGGAGGGGGTTAAAACCATTCACAGTCAGTGTTTAGACTTTCTAATATGCGATCATAAGCAGTAAAATAGAGGCGCAATACAATATATTTTCACACCAAATGACGGAAACATAGAAATGTACCTCATTAAATTCTGGGTTGAGAGTCTTTTTTATAACTGCAGTTTTGTGTTTGGATTTCTTGTGCAGATCTGGCTTAAGGTACCTGAAATTGAGAGGGAGGAAGGAATTTAGAGAGGGAGAAGGAGATGCTGTTATTAACAGAGTACTAGACTGAGCCACACAGACAGATATTCAGATATTTGACTGCTGGCTTTACGGTGAAATTTCCATGAAGGTCTGAACTGCAGTTCGTTCAGAGTGAATATGAATGCATTCATGTAAACACACATAAACTGCAGAGAGGGGCTTCGATTTGATCAAGAGTTCTTTTTAACAGTGGGTAAGTGTGAAAGCAGAGTGGGAGGGGGGTTTCTGTCTATTCAAATTCTGTCTTGTTTTTTTTTAGCCCTGGGGGAAATAGCTGGTTTGGAACATTTATCTAAATAAACAACCAAAAAGGAATAGAGACGGAGAGACAGCTAAATCGTGACGTAAGTTGCTGTTGATTTAAATCATTTCAGGGACACCTCTAGGACATTGAATGGTTTTAAACAAATAGAATTTGACATAATTTCGGCCCGTTTGTTTGATTTCAGCCAGAGGATTACACTATGGCCTATTCCCTCTTCCAGTTTCTTTCACTATT
>JAOVYW010004489.1:12527-36919 GCA_025775045.1 Hiodon tergisus | reverse complement strand
CTGTAGTACAATCTCACTAAGGTAACAGAGGTGCTCATATAATATTTATATAGCAACCTTCCTACACGCACACAAACACAGACAAACGTATGATAGGGATATTGTTGCAAGTTAAATGGAACCTTGATCTGTAAGTGTGTGTGGCCACTCACCCCATGAATAGTATTCCATGCTGAAATGGAACTATTTACTCTTTGGTGTCCGTTCATTCTGCCTAAACCCCAATGGGTGTAAAAGTTAACTGTCTGACATGGTAGGTGCCACGGTGAAATCAAGCAACAGATGCTGGGAATTAGCTGTTCCATTGATAATCAGTGTTTAAGTGTAGCTGTCCATGGGACAGATTGTGGGCTGTTGTCTGTTTCGGAGGTTGCCACAGGGGCCAATGCAATGAGAAATAATTTTATTTACATTTTCTGACAGAAGAACAAAAAAAAGAGATCACCGGCATAGTGACTACAATTTCCATCTTAAAGATGCCTTCGTGAATATTTGAGCAAAAACCGTTCCCTGGTGTATCCTGCAACTGAAAGGGCTATTGCTCATTGGCTTTGAAGTTATAGTCGATGTGTGGCCAAATGATGCAGGTTGGCTCATTAAGCTGGTTAGTTAACATGCTGACCAGATGAAGGCTATTTTTTGCCAAGAGGAGTCTAGCTTAACATGGCAGAAAACCAAAGCAACAGACAGTAGATCATGAAGCACACTTTGAAATAATAATACAGTAAAAACAGTCGAGTACCCTAGCACTAAATGTAAAGCTAGATTGTTTTGGAAGCTGGCCCGAGGGGTCTCCGTGAACTTTCCATTGCTCTCGAGGCAAAAAAAAAGAAGTGTATCCGAACCATTAACTCTGCGTAAGGCTTAGATTGCTCTTGAATGTGGCCCAAAGCAAAGAACAAAAAAATAAAAAAATAAAAAAGAAGGTAGCTCTGGTCACACTGTTGTACTTTTGCAGCTGTGCAAACAATAAGAAAACAGAAAAAAGGTCATTAGAAGTTTTCATCTCAAAAATAGGATTGAGTTTTTAATTTTTATGTTATTTTGACTAGTACAGGCATTCCAGAGAACCATACTTTAGTTTTTTTGTAAGTTGGAAGATTTTATTGCAAGCAAAGTAGTATACTTTCATTTTAATGAAGCATGCCTGGAAAAAAACACCTTAAAATGACATCTTGCATGTATTTATCCATAATGATCCAGAATCCTATGAATGTATCCCTGATCATGAATGCGCTCATTTCCTGTGGTAAACTGTATTCCTGAGAAATAGATAACCCACCCTAAGCTTATGGGTTAACTGATCCGAGATCCAAGCTACTCCACCACAGTGGTATAGATGGGGTGTTACTTTGCTACCGTGCTCCAGAGTGGCTGCTTCATCTTATTTTGAATGAAAAGCCCTAACCCTATAAAACACTGACATCTGACATTAGCAGTGGCAAAAACAAGAAATCTAAGCTCCACGGCTGCCTCCTCGCTTCAAGAACACATAGATAATACGTGTTGTCACTTGAAATTCACATAATCTTAGGTCTGGGGGGGGTGGGGGTGGTAACACACACCAATGATATCTTTGATCATTGGGAGAATTCAGCGACATAAAAACTGTGTCGAATGTAGTTACCATCAACCCATTTTCTATTCCCCCAGCACAAATCATTTCATGCCTTCTCCATTCCGGCGTTAGCGTTGGGCTTCAAAAGCAATTTTGCCTGAAAAATAAGGTGGTTTTCTTCAATTTTGAAGCCATTTGTACAAGGTTAGTGTTGTTTACCTACCTAGTACACCAGTATTTACATACCTCTTTATAGAAAAATTGCTATATAAGATTTATGGACTGCTGCAAGAGCACAATTTTCCATGTTGTGCACCCAATCTGAGAGGGTATGTGGAAAGGTCACACCTGCCACACAAATACCAAGTGCCTTCTCTAGAGACAGAACTACACCTTTTCTTACAAAAATGACTGGTTAGCTTCCACCAAATCTGATTATATGTAAAGGGTACTTAAGCATTGATAACACTCTAAGTAAACACACTTGAAGTAAAAAAAACATGAGGGTTTACATTTTTACGGTTTAGTCAGCATTAACCTCTTCAGTGCGGTTATTGCTGATAAAACTAGACAACGTTTTACCCTGTCCATAGTCAGTGATGAGAATTCAACATCCTTTTGATGTAGGATATTTCAATCAGTCATATTCAATGTTTGTATAACATTAATTATACAGAGAAATCCTTTCATCTTAAATTGCTAGGTCCAAAACAGTTGAAAACAGTGAACTATTTACTTTTCAATTATAATAAGACCAAATCAAAACTTTGGCAACCGAATCAGACTTTATATATTATATATATAATTATATTTATATACAATTGTGGAATACCCTTTTCTTTTTTTAACTTATTTGTTCTACACTTAGAAAGAAAAATCAATTAAATACTGTTTAAATAGATAAAATGTAAGGTTGCCAAAAGTTTTGATATAGTTCTAGCCTAAGTTTGGAATACAGCTCTATTAGAAATTCAACTCTATTAGACTTTCAAATATATTTGTGTATTGCGGACAATAATCTGTGTGTTTTTACATTGCTGGATAAACTGAACTCCAGTATTTAAAGTAACATTTACCTTGTCCTATGAGTTAAACATTGTTATGATTTTACAAAATGCTTGATAATTTATTTTAAAAGACGACTTCCTTTAAAACTTGACCCACAGTGCTGCCAGGGATATGTTGGCAACTCCAATCTCTAATTCAAGAATCATGTTGCATCATTCATTTCAGTCAACATTTAAAACCAGACAGTATAAACAGTCTAAAAACCTGGTGAAATGCTGAAAGTAAATCACAATCAATGTCTACTAGTTACAACTTAAGCTTCATTTGAAATGTGAAATAATTCCTAATTGTTCCCTGCATTCCTAATAGTTTTGAGGATATTTTGGCAGTCAATGTAAGTGTTAAAAATTATATATTCACCAAGGAAGACCATCATTTTGTGTGTGAGTTTGTGTGTGCGTGTGTGTGATTGTGTGTGTGTGTGTCCATATTACACACTTATCATAACATAAAACTATATTTTGGCAGTGTTTCAATAGCTTCAGTCACTGAATTTACAAAATGAAACAAAAGTTAAACATCTATGAGAACTCCAAATAAAATAATAAAAAGAACAGCTAATTCTATACATATTATAAAGTCGTATATTTTACAGGATGAAGTAATTTAAGGCTTAAATATTAATAAGTAATATGGTTAATTTACAAATTTCTGCGCAGTATATTTAGTTTATTATTTACTGCAATATACGTACTTTCAATACACAACAGTTTTAAAGCAACAGATCGATTTCCGTTGAATGACAACTTTGCGTTGGACAAATTAAACTTCAGGGTGATGTTTCAATTTCAGTATCCACTTGGGTGTCCTGGGGAAATTAACAGATGTAGCCCGCAGGATGGGAATTTGGTGAGGTGCAGGTCAAGGTCACCATACGCCAAGGTTAGGGTCAGATAAGCATGTCTGGCAGAGGGACTTCAGATACCCGAAGGCCTAGAAAGAGGAGAAGAAGAGGGCTTTTCAGACTTGGATACAACATTTTGTAGCAGGGACATTTAAAAGGAAGAGTATTGAGTATCAAAGGAGAAATTTATATGTTGCGGAAGTTCCAGTCTCCAACTCCAAAAAAAAACAACTTACAAATAAATCACATTCTAAAATGCTCACCATTTTCTGCACACACACACACACTGCCTATGCCCTACTCATGTTGCCCTATCCCAAGCCCTGAGGAGACTGGATGCCTTCATTTCAAAGCCTGTACCTGGCCCTATTTTCCAAATGTACTATATATACCTTTTATGTTCAGTTTTTAGCTTTCTTTCCCCTGCCCTAAAATTAAGTTAGTGTGAACTTGTGTATATATCTACAAAACAACTGGAATTCTTTATGTCATACCTATTCTATTTTCTCTATATTGTGGCAAACTTGTTTTGACATGACGATTAAGAGAAAGTTCAATTGAGAAAGTAATGCCATACTTACTCAGCCATAAGACGCAAAGCAAGTTCACAGGGTCTTTAAAGAAAATTAACTTCCTTAAGCACAAATTAAAAAATTGTATTTGTTTAATTTCCAATTCAATTATGTGTTTTTTTTTTTTTTTTAAGTATCTATCTAAGCGATTGCCCGTTGTTATACTGCATTTATCAACATCGTTATAAAAGTTTGCCTTGGGAAGATGGCTTTTGTGCATCAGATTTTCCATAACCTAATTTCTATATTTGGGTATTAAAAAACATACTTTTAACAGCAAGGGAAAGCACCTCCTTCCTCAGTTCTTTTTGCTGATGGTTTGCCGCCCAGCTTCAGACCTTGATCAGATTTTCCACAGAGAAGCTTTGTCAGTTTGTTTTGTAAGTGAACACATTAGCCTAATTACCATCTTAATCCCAGACTTTAAACCCGTGCCAGTGGAGGATAAGATCTATGTACTGTAGTAAGTGCTAGTCATTACATTATAAAAATCCTTACACAATGAAAGAGGAATCTCATTTATAGGAATAAATAAATATGAATATTGTATTTAAAGTACCATCTAAAGGAAGACTACCACTCACTTGACTTTGTTATAGTTTCCTTTTATTTAAAGATGAAATCATTTTAAAAGTGAGTTGAATTAATAAAATGATGGTGTTTATCCATATTTAATTCACAAAGAAACAATTAGCACGAGCAAGAAAAAAAATCACAGAAGCAAAGTATTACAGCATTTAAAAAAGAAAAAAAAAACTGTGTGTGTGTGGGATTGAAAAGGACATATCTTTCAAAGGTCAGTCTTCCTTGGTCAATAATTGACATTTAAACGAGCATTTAAAACGCCACTGATAATGTTACGGGAAGTACTGCTGCACTGGTATGCAATTATGAGGATAATGAGATGCAAAAATGTGAATGTCTTTGTGCGTGCATGAGCTGTCTTTTGTCAGGAACTGTGGCGTCTGCATTGATGATGGGTGCCACCCTGGCAGTGGCAGACAGAATGGTGACATGTGGGTATGGAAACAAGCAGGAAATAGAATTGGGAAGAATTTATCACACTCCCTCGGAAACCGAATCCCACCAATGGACTGGCTTGGGCTTTTTCTGAGTCCCTTCCAAACTCATTTCTTTGCAGCTTATTACTGGACAGAATGTTGCTGGGCTGAATTTATTATTTTTAAAAATTGTTCACTGTGGTGTATATACATGCACGCACCACAGTTTTATTTATATAAAACAGTCACAGATTATAAATATATGTTGAATTTTAATTTATATATGACTATATTAACAAATATATTTGCATAGGAGAAAAAAACTATGAACAAAACAGTCATGTAAATTTTAAACAGAAAATTCTTGGTGTCTCTTTGTGATCACGTGTTAGTGGTTATCCAGACGGTCAAAGAAGAATCCATTATGCTGAGCCACAAGCATTAGAAAGGGAACAGACATCCTGCCCAAAGACAACTGTCATTGGTCAGTACATTGTGCTAATTGGCATCCTGTTTTGCCAGGTCAAGAGGATGAACAAAAGCAGAGAGTGCAGAGAGTTGCAATGCAATTTGCTCCCCTAAAAACTTTGGGTCTCAACACTCATTCTCAATCCCTTATAATAAAAATGGAAATTAGTGAATGAAGTTCAATCTCCTATTTGACATTAACTACATATATTTCTTTTAAATTGGGTAATAACTGTATGTTGATTAATCTTTTGTACATGTAACTTGTAAAATGTCATTTTAAACTCTGTGTGTGTGTGTGTATATATATATATATATATATATATATATATATATATATGTATATATGTTTTTTTATTTATTTATTGTTTTTAAGATGAATCCCGGCCCATAGAAAACTATCTTTTAGCTTTCCAGATGTAAAGCATACGTCCAAGCTTCTTGGCATATGTCTATATGACATAAAGTATGTTTAAATCGTATTCTTCCCAACCTCTGGACCAAACTGCCCCTCTGGTACCTACCTTCAGTAGGTAACTGAGTGGCACACAAAACTTGTGAGTAGTCCTGCTGTTTGTTAGTAGCAATTAATTTCTCTGGTGCCTCCATTCTATTCAGGACAAGCCTTTGTGTTTTAAATCCTGCTTTTCTTAGCATCCCGTTGTCCCGTGTATGGGAGAGAGAGAGGGGGCCTGGGATGACAGATTATCTTGGGCCAGTTAAGCATGTAATTGCTCAAATTACTTAAAATCCCTTCAAATATCTGTCTTTGCACCTCATCACACCACTTCACACACTCAAATATTTGACAATTGATGAGGATAAAACTAAAAGGGATCTTCATTAGTTAGTAACCACCGTGACAAGTTTCTTTCAGCGTCAGGCCTATGTGTTCACAGGCTTATTATTAGCCTTAAAAACTATAGAAAATAAAGAAATTACTTAGCTCCCATTTTTAGATCTTTAAACCCCAGATGCTCTTTGAGACTCAGTGAATATATCTTTTTTTTCCACTTTCCCAGGGCCCCAGTTCTTGTGTTCAAATGACTGTAGTCCATCGGTATACCACATGATTACATAGCCACATTCAGGAAACTGTCCAATGAATGACAACCTTGCTGCTTTCTTTTGTCTCATTGGATCCCGGATTAAAGTAAAATAGGACAATGGCTCTATAGATTTTAACTGGCTACTTTGTCACTACTGTCATAATATCTTATTTATGCCACACTTTAAAGGCCTTTGGTTTGCCACTTATTTTAGTATGACTGATTAATGAATCAGATTAGAAAAGTAAAATTATTTAATGAAGCAACAACGTTTCAAATATTTTTAATACTACATAACCCTTAAATTAACACGTTTGCTCAATTAAATTATTGAAACTTTATACAGGTAAGGTAACCTGGTTGTGGTCAGCCCTGAAGAAAAGTGTTAATTTCTATTGGACCAATTTATGGAATAAAAAACCACCTTTTCAAGTATAGTTTCCTACAAAGCAGTTTCAAAAAATGAAGTAAATAAAAAATACACCCCCTATAAATGATCACAACATTGCTGACTATGATTTCCATTATTGATTATCATCCTTTCAGTAAAAAACAATTAGTGCATTTATATATTATGCAAGAATTATATAAATAAATAATAAAAAAATAATAATAATAATAAATAAATAAATAAAATAAAAAAATATATATATATATATATATATACACTCTCAACCCAAATTACATGGTAAAAAAAAAAAAGTACATGTAAATAAGAAAAATAGATGGATAAGTGTATCAAAAGATACACAGTCGAAAGTATATTGTCTGGGTAAGCAAGAACAGCCTAAAGAGTTGAGTCTTAAGGCACCATTGTTGTGATTGGGGAACTTAACTGTGATAACAGATTTGTCACACATTTTTGGTTATGAAATTTCTGCTTCTCCATTTAGATTGGAAGAAGGAAAGATAAACTGTGTCACTGTGACTCATGAAGATTGTCTGCATCAGAAAGCCATTGCAAAAGTAGTCGTTTAATTAGCTTGTCTGGGGAATTGTATTATTCTTTCTTAGATAATCTACTCAAATGATTATAACCTTTAGCCAAAGTTTTAATGGGACTGGTATATTAGCCTACCTGGATGTATGGTGGGTGTATTGCTGATGACTAGAACAGGTAATACAGACGTCAATTTAAAACATTTGAATGAAAAGGCTAAACTCTCTATTCCCAAATAGTTAAATAGTTTTCCCATATCCTTTTTTTAAATTTCTAAATTAATTTTTTTATGAGGAAAAGAAAAACCTACGAAGAGAACATAACACTTCTGCTATTCAGTGCTTATCCTTTGAAAGTATGTTTGACTTGACCGTGGCTCACCGCAATTTGCTAATGGGGCTTAGCAATCCCTGTGAAAAACAAGGTCTACCAACAAATAAATAATCTGTGTGCATCTATATTTTTCTTGTTCACCTGCTTTAAACAAACAAACCAAAAAATTAAGATAATCACAGTCTTATTTACTCTCATTGAAAAGTTTTGATGCATTAATGGGGCTTAATAATCTTGCTCTTACAAGTATTAAAATTAAATCAATGAAATTTTTTTTTATCTTATAACATTTTTTTTTTTTTGAAGAGCCCTGGGGATATTTTCAGTGTTCCATACCACACCTTGTAACTCACTATTTCTTGTATTGGAGCTCACAATCTGCAGAAGATGTCTATCCAAGTCTGTAATGAAAAGGTGGAAGTTGAAGGTTGCTGTTCATTGATCCCATTATTTCCATTTTCCATTTCAAAAGCAGAGGTCATTTCTAGAAATCGAGTCAATTTGAATGATATTGATTATTTACTTTCGATTCAAATGCTTGACTTCAGCAAATAAGTTATTGAACCTTTTTCTGCACAGAAAACCGATCATTACTCTCCGTGCCTGTGTTGATGTCTGTAGCTGTCCATTCAGTCTTCTATACCAAGATGCTATGTAGCCTAAAGTTTTCCCATTATCAAAAGACCGTTTTATTTTGTTTCATGTACATATACTGTTTTCATGCTACTGACATGTAGCAGATTCCGTTATTAATCAAACCTTTAGATACATGGCAATTAAATTTATTAGCCCCTAGAAGATCAACACCGGCTGCCACTGGCAGGGACTTAAACAGCCTCCGCCACTGTGGTTTGGGAAAAAATTAATTAAAAAACCTTTAAAAAATCCACTGCTGAATACATAAATATGTGGATGTGGTATAAATTGCTCCCGTCAACCCTCTTAACATAGCAGACATGCACAAATCCAAACAATGTATACTGTACCTATTGTCTTTAGAACAAATGTCACTACATTTATTTTCAGACCTATTAGCATAGTCAATGGATAGAGCATCTTAAATGCAGATAGCAGGTAAATATGAATACAGTTATAAATAATTAACAATATTTTTTGAAAAAAATAATGCAATACATATTTATTTATTTTGACTCATGTTCTACTAAGGAAAAATGTAAGGACAATGAAGAGAACTATTTTGTATTTTGCCAGTAGTTTCAGTGTCCTGCCAAAAGCGACCATCAGAGCAGATGAGGACGTGTTCTCTCTCAATTTTATGGCTATATGCCTGGAATTATACTAGACTATGTATAAAGAGGTGCAAAACTAAGATTTGGCAACCACCTAGATAAAGACACCTGGGGATTATATCAAGAACACCCTATACTTAGGTGAAGACTAATATTACGTTTTAAATGTAACTTTAACTGAGCACAATGTGCTGAATTTGTTTAAGTAAATTCAGTGTTCTCTTGATCTCATGTTGACTTCATGTATTTAGTATGCCGTTTATCCTAAGCTGAAAATGATTATTGAAATTTGCTTGAAAGAGATTTATTTTTTATTTTTTTAGTACCATGGAAATAAATGGGAAATAAGTTCCTTGCTGCAGAACAGATATGGAAGAGACATGTTAACCAATAAATGGCAATTGTACTATAACATTTATTGTAATATGTTATTTTTCACTTCAATTTACACTTGGTTTATTTAATTTTATTTAGGTGTTTAACTTATTTTTTACGTGTTTTAGATGTCTTACCATCACTGTTTTATGAGTTTTATGAGTTCAGTTCCAGCGTGTTGAAGGAAAAACAAATTACATAGTAAATAGGTAAAGGTGTAAAACAACCTGACCATAACATATTTTATGATGAAAACAATGGCGCAACCATTGTCTTTATCATACACTGAGGTGTGGATACACTTTCCACCTTGAAGACAATACCCCCCTAACAAAGAAAAAGTAAAACCTCAGTAATTGCAATCATGTCAATTATCAATCATCTAAAGCATACTGGTGTTATACACGACTTGAATTCAATTTTCACCAATGTCATTTAATATATTTATTGTCAGCAGGTAAAGAATTGACATTGCACTCAACATCACACCTCACTCCTGTTTAATTAGCATCCTACTGTACAACGAATCAAGGAGGGCATGAATTCAACATGCAGTAATAACTTGTTCTAGCAGCAGGCTGGATTTTCAGAAATCAAAGCATAATTAGATTTTTTGGCTTCATAACAACCATGGGAATGTGCAGTTACTGTTTGTGTGAATTAGATATAAAATGTCTCAGCCTGCATGGAGAACAGAGTCCCCAGATACTTCAACATAATTTGCAAACAAGTGTAAAGATGCTGTGTGGTGGTGAAAATAACAATTCCCAGGCTTGCAGAAATGCAGAGGTCTTTCCATATTAGGGGTAAGGGAATGTTGTAACTGCAAAATTCTTAGTTTAAAGTTTAAAAATAATATAATAATAATAAGTTTAAAAAATAACTCATAAGTGCAATGATGCAATCATTTATTGCATCAAAATTGATAAGTGTACACTGAGAAAAACTATATAATCATATATAAAATCGATTGCTTAAAAAAGCAATGAATATAGTCTTTAATATTTGGAGCATACACCTGTAGATAAACCATATTTATACTCACCAATACATTAATTACACAGGCGGATACGTTATTTATAGAACCTTTCTGAAGAGTACAACAGCAGCTTACTTCCTGCCAGTAAAATGTACAAGGTTGATTACAAGTCTAGCGCCTTCTCAGCTTTCCCACCGGCATGAAAACTGGCCTGACATACATCTAATGGGACACTCATGTTGCAACCCTACAGATTTCCAGTACAGCAGGAAGAAACACCCTAGATGTAGTTAGCACAATATGGATGTTGTTGGCGCATAATGTCAGTCTTGAGCTATTTCTATATTGTTAACTAAAATTATTCTTAGATGATCCAAACCACTAAAAGTTAGCGAGCTGACAAACTTAATGATGTGTGCATTTTGTTCTTTGCATACTGTTTTTAGCAGGAATCAAATACATACAAATTTTGTGAATATAAATGCTTTACGCAAAATCAAATACAATAAAAAATAATCAAATATAAAAACCTGTGTAGCTTCCTTAATTATCAGACGTTGAATACATAGTTGGTAATCTGAAATACATTTCAAAAGACATGCTTGGAATATTTTAACGCCATCCATTTGTTATAGGATAAACATAATTCTAGCATTATAAAAATTGATATTAACATTACATTAATTGGTGAATTTATTGTTGCAAATTCAGGACAAAAATGAGCTTGCCTAGAGATAGCATAGCAGTGTTTCTGTTTCCAGAGTCAACAAAGTTTAAGTAGGCTATTAAAATAATTAGTGAATTAAAATTTTAATTCAGTCTTTAGTTTTAGTTTTAAAAGTGTTTAAAACCTTCAATAGGTTTCTTCAATACGTGTGTTCAGTATGATTCAAAGCTTATAATGTGATAATCCAGGGAAATATGACAGGGCTTCCAACTCCTAGCATGATAATAGTAACACTGAAGAAGAAAAGAAATCCCAAGCAATGTTTACCAAGATCAACAGTGAGGTGTATTCTGGCTATTATTCAGGGATATCTACATTGTGATTTAGAGACATCTGATGAGCTGACAAGGTCATTGGATGTACGAGCACTCATTTAACAACAGACATGTGAGCAAGATGGAAGTTAGTTTGGTCTATCTGAGCTGTCAATCATTTAATGACAATTATTGAGCATGGACACCCTGGGGAAATGCTCAAGAAAATGTGAATGGTATTACAACTAGAAATAAAATAAAACAAATCTATATCTATATATAAAATTATCAATCTGAAATAAGGACATTTGAAATGTTTTGTCATGTATTTAGCATTAACCGGCCATAGTACTGTTACATTATAAAATGTGAAAGGAATACTTAATGGTTTGTGTGGACGGCAATTGGTTAAAACAACTGAATGCAAAGAAACCCTATGGACCATTTTGTATGTGGGAGTTAAGAAGCTAAGGAAAATTGAGAGCATAAATAAATAATGGAAATGTATTTTCTCAAGGAGGGAAGGATAAAGTGAAAAGGAGGGAGAAAGCATTTGAAATCATCCAGCTGGCAGTCTATAATTCTCTATCATTCTAATTAAAATGCAAATTTAATTTATAATTAGCAGCCGGAGAACCCGAGAAATCACTTTGTGTACAGCATAAACATATGGGACAGCAGCGATGTGCAGAAACTCTCATGTTGTCCGCTGAAGAGGGGAGCGACGCGCTCTGCCCTTGCAGGACACTGTGATGGTCAGTGGGCGAGCAGCTGGTCGTTAAGGTTCTGCTGGTCAGCCTGATTTTCTCAGCTGTGAACGTTCTCAGGCTGGCGGGGGAAATGCTACTCGGTTTCCTCGGCTGTCACTATTTGAGTCATAGGTCATATCCTGTGTCACCCCAGTTCCACAGCAGTGCTGTGACACGTCCGAGGGGTCAGATTCTTCAATTGAAAGGTCTCCGACCAAATCTGACCTTCCTTGACTACCAGTTTATTGATTTGCAGAGTGGATGAAGGAAACAGAAAATAAGTCTTCTGGAGCAGTGAATTCTGACATTAGGGATCAGGTAAAAAGAGAAACTCTGCAGCTATTACACCCAGACGGATTATTACTGTGATTCAGAGATTTCGTATTATTAACGTGATCATTCAAAGTGTCATTGAGAATTTTCATCTTATTGTAGGTTGAAGAAAAATAAAAAAGAGGTTTTTATTTTAGAAACTGCAAGGAGAAATTCTTCTTTTTTGTGCCAGTTGACTGAAAACGTCACAATATATTAACTAATTGGTACATTTATATTTGACTATTTCAATATTTAAACATTTTTTAGATATTTAGTAATTATTCATTCTGCACTTGTGTTTTGCAGATTGCGAAGGACATTAATAATTTTAAAGAGCAGAGTTTTTAAGCTCAAATGATTTACAATGTGCAGGACATTTAAGGAAGTCATGAGCGGTTTTCATGGATAAAGAATTTGGCACCCATTTAATAAACTGTCATAGTCAATGCAAAAAGAAGTTCTCTATGTCAAAGTGTGATACTTAAAGGTGACTTGGACTCCTGTTAACCTGTTTTTTTCTCAACTGTCAGATGTGGCATCAGTGTCAAAGCATCAGCATATGAAAGTGTAAACCATTTTAAAATACACTTCAGTTCAGGGGTCTTTGATGTCACCTTAGTGACAGCATTCAAAGGTTTGGGGTCAGAAACAGGGCTACAAGACACTAAAGGCTTCTCTTTAAAGAAACTGATGTCTGATGTGTTCTTTTATCTTCATTGTCCTTCTGTCCCACAATCTGTTTAATCTCTTATTGGACATGAACGTCTACCTAAAATCTTACTTATCCAACCAACCAGTGAGGTCACCAAACAAGCAGGCCCAACACATTGTGAGGAAAATTTTACCTGTCAATTATGGTCATGTTGCCACTCACATGAAGGGGCCATTTACAACTGCATGGAGGCCTGTAGTTTCACTTTGTCTAATATTATTGTAGCCATTGCTTAGCAAATGTTGTTTGAATAAACATGCTTTTAAATACCTATACTATTTTAGAAATTGTTCTTATTCACTATTTATCTCATACTGAATGATTTAAATATGTTTCCAAAACTAGTTTTCAATAAAATATTACTAGATCCTTCAGTAAAAAATGAAACTGTTGTTTTGTAATAAATCTCACAAATCTAAGAAAAGCATACACAGTAACAACTATATTTTACATTTACAGTTGCATCAAGCTATATATGTTTAAACATAGCCACAACAAATAAAACATAACATTTATTCAAAAGGAAGTCAAGAGTCAGAAAATACATTCTGTCACTCGGTGAGTCAACCTTGGAGCTTAAAAACACATTTTTTAAAAGTCCCTTCCAAGTACTACTGCCAGGAAGATGTCCCAGACTGTGACCAAAAAAATTATAATTTGTCAACATCAAATATGGTTGAACAAAAGTTATGCTGATTTAAAAAACAAACCCTAAAACCCAGTTCCATTATACAATATTCATATTGTTTCCTTATTTCTCAGTCATCTCCCCTGAAGCTGCATGGCAGTGCCACCTGTTGTCCTGTTGATCAAGCTGAGGAGATACTCATAAATCATAACATTCTGCAATTAATCAAACTGTCAGGTCCAGGGTCAGAGGTTGTGCGTGGAAAGCTAAAGGTCGTCTCCAGGGTGTGAAAGGACACGGCTGTGTGGCATCTCTCATTGTCCAGTAATGTCAGTAGAAGAGCCAATAGAACAAAAGAGAAATCAAAGTCCATGGAGAAGAAAAACAACAAGGCTAAGCCTGTGGAGAGGGAGTAGGACCCAGAGCACAAAGACGATCAAATTGACCTGTCATTATTTCAAGTTTTTATTTTTTTTATTTTGCAGCCACTAACATTATCATACACAGCCATACTGCAACCAACTAGGCTCGTTTACATAATTCATATTATTTTAGTCTTACATTTAGTTGACTGTAATTAATGATGAGCTTAAATGGATATAGTATTCCATGCATGTTTAGTATGGAAGAAAAAAAAAATATGGCTGCTAAATAAAAACGTATGATCTTCCACCAATATTTCACCAATTTATTTTTGATTTTATCTGACCTATATCAAATAGCAATATATTATTAAGGTAGTAGAACTGTAAAGATATGGTTTAAAACAACATTTGGATGTTAAGTTTAAAAATGGGAAATAAAGCCCTGCATTGAAATAAGTTTACAAAAAAAGTAGTGTTTATGATATCCATGTAATATATAAACACTCTATTGTGTTTTTTGGTGATATATTAGTTATAGTGACACATTCAGAATTCACAATTAGCTTATATGACAAAATAGTTTGTAGTTAATAAAATAAATACAGAAGTTTCTGCTGCATGACTTGAAAACCCCCTGATAAATAAATTGTGTACACTGAACAACATTCAATTAAAAAAGAATATTTCTGAAAGCATCGTGGATACTATTCCATTATAATAACTATGTACATTCCCAAAATAGTATTACACACAGACCCAGGGTAATGGCAGGTACTAGGTTAAGGGAAAATGTTGGTTTTGTTTAGGAGGATACGGAGGAGGAGGCAACTGCAGGTCCGTTTTTATCGAATATTAAACAAGGGATTGCTTCAGCTGACATGTAAATGTTATTTAGTGGTGTTGCACATTTCAGGGCAATCTCTTAAGCAATTTTAAAGAGATTGATTCACCGTCCTCTCTAGCTAACTTAACAAGGCTCAGGTGTGCTTTGTGCAATCTAATTCCATTTATTAATCTCTAAATGACTCTGTGATTGTGATTTGTTTTTTGTACACAGTAATTTTATTTTGGGAACATTTTACAATGTGCAAGTTACATGTACATACCTAAGTAACCAGTTTCTGTAAACTGTCTCTTGATGTTTTTAACGCTAACAAATAACAGGCTCCTTTTCTTTAGCTGTACATTTTATTTGGTTAGGTGGTCATTGTTGTAGCGCTGGTAATTTTCTTCCATTTGGTATGTGTGACGAAGGTGTTTTGGCAAACAGGACCCCTGACTCGGAATCAAACCTCAAGGTCCGTCAAACATTTGAATTTACCACAGCCTTTAGTTATGTGAAACTTCTGTCGGGGATTTACTCATCTTCACAAATTCAATGCATTTGCTCCTCTTAATAGACTGTTGCTGGAACCCTAGCAACTGAGAATTCATTTTTGGACAGCTCTGATCAAACACATAGTATACAGCCAGAGAAATCACAATTTCATCACTGACCCCCTGGCTTTGGTGTATATTTTGCACTTTCTCCAACAATGACAACTTCTTTCAAAGAATCTCAATACGTATTATGCCAAAAGCAAAACAGCTCTAGCCAAGCAGGCTTGGAACATGTACTTAGGTTAGTTCAAACATTTCACTTTTCTTTTCTAAACCGTGCTATGTCTGATGTTCTGAGAAGAAAATTGGACAGTATGTATTTGATTAGAACTATGCCTGATGTAGAAGGAAAGAAAAGCACCCTCTCGTGTGGTCCAATCCAACAGACGGAGCAATGGAAGAAGGTGGCCTGGTCTGATGAATCACAGATTATTTTATATCACACGGATGGCCAGGTGCGTGTGCGTCGCTTACATGGAGAACACATGGATGGACTATGGGAATAAGGCAAGCCACCTACCTAAGCATTGTTGCTGACCATGTACACCCTTTCATGGCAACGGTATTCCCTGATGGCATTGGCCTCTTTCATCAGGATAATTCGCCCTGCCACAAAGCAAAAATGGTTCAGGAATGGTTTGAACAACAACAAGATGTTGACTTGGGCTCCAAATTCCCCAGATCTCAATCCAATCGAGCATCTGTGGGATGTGCTGGACAAACAAGTCCGATCCCTGGAGACCCCACCTCATAACTTACAGGACTTAAAGGATCTGCTGCTAACCTTCAGAGGTCAAGTGGAGTCCATGCCTTGACAGGTCAGGACTGTTTTGGTGGCAAAAGTGGGACCTACACAATATTAGGAAGGTAGTCATGTTATGGCTGATATATTTGTATTTCTTAAAGCAGATTGACTCGTAGATTGTGGGCCTTGTTGTTAAATCCTGAAATCCAGAGGAATTCAGGCAGATTCTTTAGGACTGTTTTACTATAAAGTAGGATTTGTAGACATCTCCCCTGCTCACTAGATATGGAACATGAATGTCTTTTCATGAATGTATACTTTTATTCTAAAGAACCCCAGTTCTTAAGGTCAACAACACTTTGATAGAGATAATGAATTTATTTTAAATTAGTATAGATGGCATTGCCATTAGCTACACTATATGTAAGCGATATGTAGTATTTGTGTTAAAATAAAAAGATTGGATCAGCATTGGAAGAAATTCCTGACTTCTTGACTATCTTTAAATCAAAGAACTGCTACCTTTTATTCATTGAGTGGCCTCAGCTTCTAAGGGGGTAGTTAAGTACTTCATGACGTTTGGCATTTTTATAAGGCACTTTAAGATGCTTAGAGAACCTGGGTGTAATGATTTCAAGACTTCCTTCCACACATCACATAAGAGTTACTTATGGATGGGAAATTATAGCATTCCTGCATTTTATATTTTAATACACTGGCTGTCAAGCCTGAACTCTTAGCAGTTGGACACATCAGTCAAGCTGAATCTTCTCCCTACCATTGCATTAGCAACCCTAAATGACATTTAAACCATCCACATGTGACTTGCTTTTAGAACCGACTTCCTTATAACTGACATGCAATTACAGTTTTCATCCCCTCCCCCTTTTTACCTTTTGATGAACCTTTTTTGGTACATAGTTAATATTCTTGTCTAGAGCTTAGCTTGTCAGAATCCTACTGTTTTCCTATAAAGTAAATCCTCTAGCAAAGAGAGGCTTTCATTCCGGAGCTGTCACTGCTAAAAATCTGTAGCATTTTAATATGCTACAGTAAATCGGTAAATAAAATCCAATTAATGTTATTAGGTGTAGGGCCTTTTTCAGTTTAATTGTAAAAGGTAACTGTAGAAGGCAGACATAAAGGAAAGGGCCCAGAAGACCTAAAAGCCATATTTTAAGATTACATGCACTAGTGGCAGTAAAGCCTGTCAAACTGTTTGATTAAATGCTTTAATCAATCACCATCCCAGCCTGTTTATTAATCACTTCATCAAGCAGTTGATGCATTGCTGAATTTAATAGACTCCATTTATTTTGATTTCTCCCCACTTCATCTTATCAGAAGACTTTTGCAATCAGGAAAGATAAAAGAGAGATTCACAGAGCGAAGGAGAAAGCACAGACACTGTTCCCAGTTTCCTCATTATAACCACCCATGGATTTTACTAATCTATTCGCAATAAAATGCGTCCAGAGAAGCGTAGTGCAGATAAACAGAAGCCATTTGCTTGCTGTTCACCGGACAATGGAGTGATATATGATCCTAATAAGATTACATTTTCCCACCTCCCATATGGTCTGGTTCCTCCACAGTGATTTTGACATATATCCAGTCTACGGCTCAAATGATTTGTTTGAATAGTGAAAGCCTAAATAACTTATATGATATATTGTGTGTGTGTGTGTGTGTGTGTGTGTGTGTGTACTGTATGTGTATGTCTGTGCGCATGAAAGTGGATTTTCAAATGTATCTCATGCATAAACTGCATTCATTTTGTCAGGTTCAGTTTCAGTTTTTATTTTTATTTTCAAGAAGATCTTCAATACCGTGTTTTGGTAGGAAATGGCATTAAGTATCCAACCACTTATTCCTTTTTGTTTTCAGGTCCAGATAGTTCTCTATATTCTCATCTATGTATCTCTGTTATGTGCTAAAAAGGCTATTGTTAGTACCATACCCTCTCTCTGCCCTAGCTAGCTGCTAGTGAAACGCGAGGATTCAGAGGCTGAATAGAAAATTCCACTTAAGTGGACTTCTCTCCCCTCATCATACCAGACTGCTACTCCTGAAAGAATTGCTACACGGAGGGATGGAAGGGGTAGTTGGGGGCAATGGGAAACTTGAAAGCCGCCATACATTTACAGCACTCTCCAAAAAATTTCACACCTGAAGCCTTTTGCACGGACTTGAAACATCCCCTTCAAGGCACTTAATTGGCTATTGTGCCATAGCTTATTGAGTGAGCCCATTATGAAAAGCCTACTCAGTGACAAGCAGCCAGAAATGTCAAATGAAATGGGTCTTTCTTCCAGAACAGCTTAGTGAAATCAGGAACCAAAGGTATTACTTGTTGCCAACTGACAGAGGGGAGACATGATTTAGATGTAGACACATAAACTGATTATTTGTGGGGGAAAAAGGTGTAAGGTCAGTTTACCTCTTACTCATTAGTTGTACTTTTTTGTTATACTCAGGTGAATAGCATTGATATTCAGTATCTGGCAGAGGATTAGGTCTTTACATTGTGTCCATCCTCAGAGACTGTGAAAGACAGAGAATAAACCCAAATGAATCACGGCAATGATATCAGATCTAATCTAATCATGAACATTCAAGTTTACTGCAAAACAGCTCATTTCAATAACATTTTCCTACTGGTTGGAATTTAAATTTACAAACAAATGGTTTAGTTCTATGATCTTTGTCGGACAAATCCAAATCCTTTAAAATTCTGACCTCAGGCTCTTCATATTCTACACAGACTTTCCCATCACTTGATGAGCAGAGAACAGGTACCGTGTTGAGTATAGGCTCATGGGAAATCTTTAGTGCAAACTGATTAAGTTATAGCACTTCCTGGCTTCTGGCTATGAAAAACCTTAAATGAGAGGGTTCTCTTCTTGAAGATAACATTTCAGACTGTGGCAAAGGTAGTTAACAAATTAATACAGGAATTGTCCCAGATAACTCCACATTGTATTTCTGTCACAGTATAATGTTATTTGGCTCATGTAAAGAATTATATTCAGAGTTCTGTGAAATTGTTATTAATAGACCTCTAGTCCCTTGTATTTGCTTCACAGTTCATTGGACAAAAGCAAATTTTACTACCAAGACTGTCAACCCTCAAACCATAACAAACCTTCTCATGACAATACATCTGCCACATTAAATGTTTTGCTATTTCACATGATCGGCAAGTCAGTAAAAGGGAATGCAATGATGTTGCTCGGAGGTTGTCCAAATAAAACGGGCATGGTTCAACATAAACAATTAAGAGTCAATAGAGGGATAGAGGGATTCACTGGGATTTTCAAGAAAAATGGCTTTAAGTTTGATACATAAACATTGAATTGGCAACATATTATAGCAAAAAACAACATAATGTGTTTCAAGAATTTCCAGTTCCCCTTTAAATGCGTGTAAACAGACTAATTTTGAAGTGATCCATTTAATTTAGCCACCTCAACTAACACAGAAAAACAAACTCATTAGACGAGCTTGGCAAAAACTCAATATCTGTAGAGACCAAAAGCTATTTCCTTTTTTCCAACAAACAACACAAGGCTTTGATATGTTAGATACTTTTGTCTAACTTATGTTTAAGTATGTGGACCAACAATTCAGGTACGATCATAAGAAGCTTGGTACTTAACATACATTTAGCTGCATGGAATAATGACGAATAACGATAATGCTGATTACAGCGGATGACAGATAATCTTTTGTAACCCCCACTCCTCAGCATTCTTCTCCCTGGCCCCTCTCAGGAATTTTGCATTGGCCTCATTGGGGTGGAGAGAGACGCCCAGATGTTCAGAGAGGATGGAAATTATAATCAAAAACCTAATTAAGAAAACACAAGAACAGATATGTTAATCCAGGTCATAAAAAGCAATCAAGTCTCACAATCTTGCATGGAAAATAAAAACAGTAGGAATTTTTTCTCCAAAATGGCACCTGCTCTGAATGAAGCAAAAGACAGGCATGAGAGACAGTCATTTGTGTATTGGGGACTGTAACTGGAGAAGGCTAAGACAGCGGAGAAACGCAACATTTCAGTGTGAAATACAGAATATTAGGCTTTCATTATTTTGGAATTTGACTGCGCTGTATTAAGAATGAACATACGCTTGCAACTGTTGTAACAAACTAAATATTAGCAGCTCTGCAGGCTGGGCCCTCACGACAGTATGCATGGGACTATTTCTGCCCTCTGCCTACGATATTGGCACTTAAGCTCTGATGTTTCGGGTTCTGTTTAAACAATTAATAAACTGGCAAAACGCTAGTCTCAAAGGCTTTAGTTATATGTGTGGGCAGCATTATTATGCAACATTAAAACAATTAAAGTATAGCTTTGGTCTGGGTCATGACCACTCAGTCCCTGTGGAATGAAGTGTCTGCAGTTAAGTTTTAGGTCTCTAGGCGGATAACTGTTGAGGCTACACATAAAACACAATTCATTGCTTAAATGTGTTTCGAACGCATGCTTCACTCAAAATGTTAATGTAAAAGCACATTTCCTAGTTTGTTTGTAATATGTACAGTAATAATTTGTAATTTTGTGGAAATACAGCCATTTACATTTAAATCACGGTTTCTTGCAGGATTGGGGTCAATTTCTGATTTAGTTATTCCAATTAGCATCATGTCAAGTAAGAGGAATCTTCTACTGCCTGTTGGTAATTGGAACTGTGCAGAGTATGCTGTATTAATATTGAAATCCATTAGAAAATGGGATTTGGCGTGGAAAAAGAATTGTCTTCTACCCTTGGTTACTTGTGTCACAGAGGTACTAAATATTTATAAATAAAATTTTGGCATTAAAATATTACCATTTGATTTAGAAGAAACACCCGATATAGGTATTCAATTAGTGATTTCACAGGTGAACCAAAAACACCCAATTTTAATGTATCCAAAAAGCATGTAAGTTAGAAAAACACAATTATTGCAGATAGAATTTAGAAAGTGAATAAAACGTAAACCCGAATCATACTACCAATATTTAGTACAATAATTATTTATGTATACACAGCAGTGTTATTTTTCTGACTAGTTTGTATACCTTCTACTCTGTTTCCGACTCCTCAGGAAAATATTTGATCGAGGGCTGCTGTCTGTACCCTCCGCGATAGTTAAACTTTGGCTAGAAAATGTTTGCTAGCTTATGCTAACGTTATTAATTGGCGCAACATCTTTAAGTAAGGAAATTAAGAAGAGTAACATCACGTTTATGAGGCGAGAGTTCAGATCCACTGAATATTGCCTAGTTACGCCATGCACCTCCTCAGCGAAATACTCATTTCCCAGTGACACTGAGCTAAGGGTTAAATGGGTCGTCAATATTGTAGCGTTTTTAAAGGAGAGCTACTTTTCTGTGGGGTTTCAAGCAAGAGACCGACTCCGTATTACTGGAATTAATGCTCTTTATTTCGCACATGCACTTACGACTACCTTTAGAAAGGCGTAACTGGCAGTGCAAAGAACTGGTGGGTATGCCGAGACACACCGAAAGCCCTCACACACCATAACATTCACAACCACGGTGAGGAAACGGAACCTTATGCAAACGACTAGTTTAACAAAGACAAACAACACAACATTTCCGCCAAACATAACCGGCACATAAAACAGACTATTTGCATGTTCAAAGCAAAGTCTCTGGAGCTAGGCTTCCCGGCAGCACCTGCGGGGATGGCTATATCCCATTGATAGGGGAAAGCGCACCTAGCCATCCCCGCTACAATATTCACAGGGAAAACATCACCGACATAAGTCACTCCAAGGTAGCTAGGCACGTTTTAGTTTGAATACTTTTTTCCAACATGGAGGTCAGTGCTTTTGTACGATGTACATCCGCACCGTTATCTTTGGTAGCTCTTGCAAGCACCTTGTGTAAAACAGTGCCATAGTTAGGTACTGACAGGTAAGTAAGGGAGGGGGCATTGGCAAACGCTAACCACCTTACTAGATAAATTTACACAGAACAAATAATCGAATTACAAAAATCACTAACTGAATGGATAAACTATTTTCAACAATGACGATAAAAAACACAATAGACATAAGATTATATCACTGTACTGAGGTAATGATTAAATGAGAAACCTCGAGGCTAGTATGGCTAAAATCAGAATGACCGGATGTGATCGAGAGAGGAAGTTATGTATCTAGTAGGAAGTTGGGCAGAAATTAGTATTGTTGTGGAAAAAGTCTATTGTGGTGTATGTTTATGTCAAACCCGGATGTCTAATAAAGTACCAAGTACCAAATAAATCAACACAAGAAATTATTACAATCATACCAATCCTAGAAGAAAAACAAAAAAAACTTATAAATCCGCACCAACACCGAAAGCAGCCACGGAGGACAAAAATATTAATTTCTAGTGCACCAGCCACCCCAATTTAAAGCTTTAAAGTTTTAAACGGAATTAAGAGAAATCATTCTGCTTAATTTTCCTCGGCCTCCGTGTCCAGTTGAAAATAATCCAAAATAGTCCACAAACAGTAAATCCCAGTAGCTGGCTGTCAAGATCGTTCCTTCTTTTTGAATGAATATGCATTTTATAAACATTCAATGTAACACTCTTAAATAAATAAATATTTTAATGTTAACTTTAAAATGTCAATAACTTAACGTAATGGCAAAGTAACAGATGACTGAAAACTTTAAACATCAGACAGAAAATCATGCAAATTTAACATATTGAATGAGGGGCCACTCCATAGCTCTCCACGTGCAGGGAGGATGTACAGTTAAAGTAAGAATGTTTTCTTACTGAAAATGATTGATGTTTTGCGTGTAGATTTTCGAAGTATTTGTTCAATGACCTGTAGGTGTTTAGGGGCTTATTTGTATGCATTTTATTAGTTGTTTTGTTTGTCTTAAATACATTTTAAATTATTGATGTCTTAATGACTGCGTCTCAGTTGGGGATGAAGTAAGAGTATTGTAATGTGGGTTATTGTTTGCATTCTTAGGATTTGGTCAGGCGATAACAGTCACTGGACTTCCGTCTCCACCCATACGCGAAAAGCCTTTTTTGAAGGTCGAAGGGGCCTTGATTTGGTCCCGCAATATTTAGCACAGCTTTTTTCTTTTGTATTAGAAAATGCTATTAATTACAATCTTGTTAAATGGGATTAGTGGGCTGTCAAAGTTTTTATCTGGTCCCAGCCATGGTCCCAGGATGAATAAATTGAGTAGCAATAAAAAAGTAGCAAAGTTTACCTCAGATTTCATCACGAGCACAGATTGGTCCAGCCCGCAGTGTAACACTGACCAGAAGGAGAAAAAGTTAAGATAGCCTTCACTGATAAAAAGTGAGTTAATTTCTGCAGAAGTTGTTCCAGAAAGAGGTTAAAGTAGTTTGCAGATTTTTGCTTTAGTCTACCTTGAGTGCAGTGCCATCTATCTAAAATGTTTAGAATCACAACAGATAAGCAAGGTCAAGTTATGTTCCGTATCTTCTTTTTTCCCAAAAAACTTTTTGATTAGGTTGTTTAATAAACAGTATTTATTTATTTTAATTTAATTTAAGCATAGGTACATGGTAATAGTTACAGTCAGCATGGTTGTGTATATATAAGAATAAAATCTATACATTTTTTTTTGGAATATTTCATGTTGTTATTAACACCAATGACACAGCATATAAGGCTTACATACAGCTTATATACAACGTAAATAAATAACGTCTGTCCTGGCACAGCGTGAGAAAGAAATGTTTTGTGGCTTAAATGTGTTGGGTACTGTTGTTGAAGTCGTTAAATGTTCATCATGCATAAAAAACATGCATCAACTTATAAATTCACTTATAAATTCATCTACTTAACAAGGGTAGAAAAAGTAAGAGGAATAAGAGACCAGCTCTTCACATGCTCTAATTATTTTTTTTATGTATGTACTGCTATTATACTTAAAACGATATATTACTTTATCTTATTATGAATTAAAGATTGATCTCATGGATTGCTTATATCAATAGCCATGCATAATACACAGCGTAGGATATTATCGGCTTCTAATTATAAATTAATAATAATAATAATAATAATAATAATAATAA
>JAOVYW010004489.1:0-12427 GCA_025775045.1 Hiodon tergisus | reverse complement strand
GCATAATACACAGCGTAGGATATTATCGGCTTCTAATTATAAATTAATAATAATAATAATAATAATAATAATAATAACCTAATTATTATAAGTTAACATTAAAAAATTATTTCAAATAGTTGTCTCTATTTACAACTGTTAAAAATTTTTTTAGAAAAAATGTTTTCATTACTGTGGTTTTCATTATTACATTCACTACATAAACTCATAGATTAGATTTATTCTACTACTCTCTGGAATAAAAGCACATTTGATTCAAAACAGTAATGCGTTTCTGATTCATATTTACCAGTAAACTTAAACCTGAAATCGATTTTTGTGCAATACCTGTGCTTGTTTGTTAACTGTTAGTGTCCTTCAAACCATTAAACTGTAAATAAATAAATAAATAACGAGTCCGAAGGTTATTTTGTGAGAAAGGATTTATGGACAGTAAAAGCAGCGTACCACAACCCAATTAAACTCTATTGCTATCTGTATTTTGGCAGTCAGCATTTGAGCAAATAGCTTAATTAAAGAAAAAGAATTTGCAATGGGAGAAAAAAGATTGTATAGAGGTTAGGAGGGTTTTAAAACCTGACACATTTCGCTGCTTGTCTGTACAATATGAAGAGTCTACCCACCTCCCTAATTAATACTCTGCTTTCACTCACTGTGAATAAGCATACGATGAAAGGCAAAACAGTTTTACGATGTAACTTTTTTTTTCTTTTTTACATTTAAACATGCATAGTGGTATTTGGAAAATTGGATATAGTCTTCAATTTTCAAAACGTTCCGTACACACTTAATGATGTACAATATTCAGTATATATTTTACTAACAACATTCATTTGATTTGTATGTACTTCTTTTATGAAATAATTATTGCTATGTGCATATGTACCACACACCTTTTCTTGGCTCATGTAATATTGTATTGTCTGGTGCAGAAATACTGTCTCTGATGAGATTTGAACATCTACGTTTTTGTTGTATATTTGACATGTCCAAATAGTTTCAGGAGCTGCAAAATTATTTTTGTTTTCTGCTGATTTAAGGTCCCTGGCATATCTGTGATTAGGTGGATGGATAGCTAGTGTTTTTTGTCTCTGACCTTCGTTTCTTTTATTTATGTCAGCCACCCTTCCTTAAAAAAATACAAAGAAAGTGCATCAGTAATTGATAGGACTACTCAAAAAGCTGTCTATCAAGAATGAGCAATAGCTTAAGGCAATAAACTTAGGGAATAAAAAAAAAAAAAAAAGACTGACAATGCATTCCAATGCAGTGCAAGACACATTAGTCTGAATTTAATCTTATGTGTGATAATGATCCAAGCACACTGGATTTAATTCAAATGTATTTAAAAATAAATAAATAAATGTAGGATGGAGCCCCCCCAAAAAACCTCAACATTATTTAAAATGTATGGGATTATTTAAAAAAAAAAAGTAATAAAAATAGCTGCAATAATTTGATGATGTTTGGAAGCTCCGGAATACACAAGAAACAAAATAACTCAAAAAGGATTTCTAAACCTCTAGAAGAAGTCCCACCTTGGCTTCTGTGCAAACCATTGAACAGTCTGATCCTGTGTCATGTTGAGGGCAGAGCCTTGGCTATTTTTCAATGGAACATAAATGTCTGATTATAATAGAATTAAACATTTCTAGATGAAGATGGGTGGAAGAGGGTAGAATAGGTGATGGGGGATTTGGGCTACACTGCTAGTGAGGATGGAAAACAGCCAATAGAAATGCAGAGAGAAATGCATTCAAAGGGTAATAATAGAATCAGAGGAAAGAGGAAAAAAGCAAGCAGGAGAACGCAGAGCACTGATCCTTATCATCGATGAGAAGTGGGAGATAATAAAGTGTTCCATGCTAATTTCCATGGAGATTTCTTTAATTTCTTGAAAAATTACTTTTTGCTGCTTTGATTTGTCCTCCTGTCTGCCCTGTGGTTGTGTTGTCAGGGTGGTCCTCCCCGTCACAGCAACACTCTCGCAGGCCTGATATGGCCCCTCGCTGGGTCGAGGCGTCATGAGATTACTAGAGCGGCGCTGATGTCTCTATCAGCCTGTGCCACCGCCGTGCCCTTCTCCAACCCCCCCACCCCACACACACACACACACACACACACACGCACACACACACACACACACACACACACACACACACGTAGATGCCTCAGATGATGGCTTCATCAGTTCACACCGCTCCCTACAATCACACCCACTCCCCATCTTTTATTTTTCCTCCATAGCAACTCCACAGCCAGAACATTCCCGACCTGCCTTAATAGCTGAATATTTCACCCTTTGCTGTTTTTCTGCCTTTTTCTGTAGCCACAGACTGGTATGAGTTTCTACGTGCCAAATCAGAAGAGAACAGGGGGTCACAGAGCCACAGGCATGGAATATAAATGCAGCCAACACAGTGTCAGAAATCTACCCTCTCCTACCATAGCTACTGTTTTATGTGTCTATAAATCTGAATCCCTCATACAATATAATTTATGATGATGATACATGCGGTTAAGCGATAACTTTTGTGTTTTACTTTTAATTTTAACACAACTTATAATTACTTTTGTATATTATGCAGGACCCATGATGATGTTATTTCAACATCATTCCTCTTTGATTTATTTTGAACTAAATGCATTTGAAACCCACCCTTCTGTGACTGGCATTAAGATTATATCTGTAAGATTAATTTCCAAATTAAAATTGAAGTTTCCCTACTATGTCTAAATCGTTTCCATCTGGTAAATAACGAGTAGTATTGTCTCCCATTAAATCCATGCTATTTAAAAAGCATGGGAACTTTATTGTGCAAATGCCAGGAATGAAAAGTGCCAGTAAGCACACCACCAAAACAATTTCAAACCTGAAAATGACAGCGTTATTTATGTTTGACAAGTACCTGTCATATATATAGATATAGTTGTTTCTGAAATTCTTCCTGTTATGCACATAGTTTATTGAAGGGGGGGGCATGAAATATATAAACAGCCTGCGCTGCAATTTCTATACCTCAGTTACTGTCAATGTGGAGAAAGTCATACCTCCTACTGTATGTCAACATCAAACAGCACAACATCTGTGAAATGATGTCTGTAATTTCCTTATTATTATTTTTATTCCTGGCAACAGTACAGGCATTATATTATGGAACATGCTGAAATACAGTCATTGTATCCATAGTATATTTCATATTATACTTAAGATGAGTGAAATCAAACTAAAGTATTAAACAAAAAGATAATTGCTGAATACCCCGATCTCAAACACCAACTATAATTATCACTGTCAAATATAGTGATATATTTTTCGCTATTCACCTTCCCCTAAAATGTATCTGTGATACATCTGCAAAACATAAGTGTAAAACCTAAATAATTAACCCATACTTGTGTACATTAAAATCGCTTACAACATTTTGAGTAACAAACAACATTACCATCTATTATTTCAAGTGAAAATCAGATTCACATTCACAAGACACAATCATCAGTTTTTACAAGTTTAGATATGTTTTATAGTGACAGTGGTGAGAATACCTTTGAACCTGGATTCACTTGTCGTTCTCCATGACTCTATTCTCTTCCAGTGTAAAGCCACTTCTCTGTTCAGCCTACTCACAAAGCTTTTTGCAGGTCTTTAAAACCACAACTTCAATGCTGCACATTCAGCACAAAATGTAATGTACTTCATGAATACCACAAATGTGTACCACCAGCATCACAATTTGCAAGATATAGGCTTGTCCACCATAGAACAAAGTGGACAGAAGGGTTTTTTCAGTCATAAATGGAGCCGTAGTGTCTAGAGAGAAGATACTTTTAAGTGCAGCAAAAGCATTTATTTATTCAATCACTAATAACCCTCATAACTTGTGTTGCACAATGTAAAATGGTGCCAAGGAGGGAAAAGCAACGACTGTTGTCCCGTAAAGGTAGCACTTCATGTTGCAGATTTTCTTGCTAATCAAAATGTCAAATCAAAGTGCCAAAGTGACTCAAGGCCTCTTAGAGTCCTGCCGATGCTCCTTGGTCTTAGGGACTCTAGCAGTAGGTCACAAGAATAAGGCTTACAATCACCAAATAAACATTACTGATGCATGTATTCTATACACTATCAATAACATACATTGTGAGGTGTCAATTAGCAGTGCTCCTTATGAATCATGCTGTCCATTCAACTGAGTTCCATTGTGTCTGTTAAGAGGCATTGGACATTTGTCAGTGCCTACATTTTAAATGCAGTCTTATTTTGAGTACATAGGAATTGGTTATTAATTAATTTAAATTTAATAAATTTTTGGGAACTAAAACCTGCCAAAACTGTATATGAAATAACTAAAAATTATTGAGAATGAGAATGAGTGGTGAGAATGAGCTTGTGAACCTTATGGAATATTTTGTATCTCTGTGTAAATGTGATCTAAAATGTAATCAGATCTTCATCAAAGTCCTCATAACAGATAAAATAACTAAAAACTTAAAACATATGTACAAAAAGATCCAACATTTTATCTCTGTTGTGAGTGAACTAATCAGCTCGGTTAATGGGGCAATTAGAGTCAGGTATTCCATAAACTTTCCTGGATCGGGTGTCAAGAGAGCAAAAAGAGTCTGGACAAGTAAAACAACATCTAGTACTAGATACATATAGTCTAATAAAATATTTGATTTTAATACCAAATGTCATAGCAAATGTAGATATCGTTTGTTTTATGTGGTTTCTCTTAAGGTCAATGTGGTCTGTATGGACTGCAAGTAAGTTGTATGATTATAGATATATAAGAACACAACAGTGTTGTGATGTATCCGTTTGGGTCTAATCTGACCCCCCTAACATCACTACAGTTTATTAGTTGAGGGTTCTTCACTATATGCCCCTAGTACGTTTAGCTCTAGTACTTTCTGAAAGCTCACCTCAAAAGATATGCCTAGGACAAGGCAGCTTCAACAGGTAACTCAAATCAGGTGGGGTGAAACCCAGGCTTCTTTGTATCACCAGTCGGTTGAATTCCATTCTTGTCAGTGGAGCATTTTCAGGTGTCCTTCTGTAAATGAAATGTGTTTTGAATCCATTGCTATATTCCCCCTAGAGCTGTTGTTGTAGCGCCCGGTGGAGTCTGTCCTCAAAGAGGGATCAGATGAAGGTTTCTTTGTTGTTCTTGTTCCGTCATTGGCAGGAATAGGAGGAAATTGATGGTCTTCGGCTGAGGTATATTTGGTACAGGGTTGATAATCCACACCTGTGGTCATGACACTGTTACTCCAGTAGTAGCATGTAGTAAGTGTTATTGGAGTCTGCGGGTCCGGCGACAGCTGCAGTCAACCCACGTACTAACACTTATCCCACAGACCTCCGACAAGGTTGGGTATATTTTACACAAAGTTGCAGCTTGTTTCTGTTTCTGTGAATTCGTTTATGCAAATACAGTGTGTGTGTGTGTGTGTGTGTGTGTGTGTATATATATATATATATATATTGCGAATCAGGTAGCTTTCAAATTATGGTTTTGGCTCTATGTGGGGCCCATCAGTGCTGCTCAACTGTGTTAGTAAAACGTTAGTAACAGTCACTGGGGGGACTGATAGGGAAAAGGAACCCAAGTGCGGAGGTGCACAAAACCTGGAAATAGGCAGGGGTTGAAGTCGGCAAACGAGAGTGTCTGAGGAAATCCGAGAAAAGAGACAGGTAAACGGGGCAATCCAAGCAGCGATGGTCAAAGGAACAGGCAAACGGGTCAATGGAACGGTACTAAAAATCAAACGTGGTATCAAAGGGTTAGAGCTCGGAAACACTTGGGCAAGATATTTCTTAGATTTATGGTTTATAAGCAAAGGAGTGGGAAGAAGGATACCAGTGATTCTGGACTAGTGAGAAGAGGACAGGACAAACAACTGCACATGGTGTTTGTGGAATGTTAATTGAATAATTGCTCATTACACTGAGGAAGAGTGAAACAATCAGTATTCAGGAGATGCTGATCTCGGGTAGCAGACTGGGGAAGGGCCAGGCGTAGATGCAACAGTAATGCCAGTAAGGGCAAAATATTTAGAATAGTGGTAGTTGGGAAATATGTATACCTGCATAGAAACGTGTGTAAAGTTTAAAAGTTTGAATATCGAAATATCTCTGTAATAATGAAAAAAGAGGAATGTTTATATAACATTATATATTATCAGAAAACCCACTGTTATCGAAAGCATAGTGAGTGGTTTACGGTCATGATGTTGACCATCTCAGTACTTACTGCACGAAGTTCCTATGCTAGCCTTATCCTAGTCTGACAGAGGCCTGTCCATTAACCCCATTAACCTGCTGGAGCCCATTTGAGATGAGTCTTCCTCGGTTGAGTGCCGTCAACCGCTAAAGAAACTTTCAAGGGAGGGTGATACTTATTCTGTAGCATATTAAAGTAAGAGCCAGGATGTTCTACACTTTAACACATCTGAGAAGATAAATAATATGCACATAATTAAGAAAAAAACAACAACTAACAAACAAACAACTTGCTGAATTGAATTATTCTAAATTTATAAAAGGTTTATCCTTAATCCAAAACACTGGAGGACGTAGCCACCACAGTAATTTCAAATAAAGGTTGGTTAGAATATTTTTTAAGTAAAACTTGGATGTGACATGATTGCGTTGTCCAGTGTAAGCCAGGAAGACTGGCTGTATTGGGGGGCAGTGGGACTGAACAAAGCATGGTATGCTTCCCCGAAGGTCCAGTCCATTGATCCTTCCCGTAAGTACAGCTTCCCACTGAAACCAACACAATCTGAGTGCTTCTGGCAGCTCCCACTTAAATGTTGCATATTTACTATTGGAAATTTAGAGAAAGTGCAGTTGTGGGTGCATCCACCAACCTCAATCAATAATTACACGGATCTTCCTGACCCCCCTCCCGGCTAATAAAGTGCTTCATAGGGTCAATTGTTTCCCTGAAAGTCTTCTTAGGTAGTCTCAAACCACACGTAATGTATGTTTCCACTCTCTGTTCTCGTAAATACAACTGGTTCAAGCGCATACATTTGTAAAAGAAGGATATTGAGTAGAACAGAGTTTTCATATTGTTACGGATCACTGCTGACCTGGCTACTAATTGTTTGGTAGCCAGTGTCCTGGAACCCAGACGGAGGGCTGATAAACTCATTATCCACACCTGGAGCAAAATCTATAAAGTTCTGCTGCTGTCTGGTGTTTGGAAAGATAGCGAGAGAGAGACATGGGAGAAAGGGCTCCAACTGCTCAATTCGAACTCTGCTTTCCAGTCTTGGTTTAACCACCGTTTTCATAGATTTTTTTTTGTGGACGTGATTTTGATTTTCTGTTTTTGCCTATTACACCTACACACAAAGTCGCAAAATATCAGACAGGCAACTGTAGATAAAGGGATCTATATGTACAAATAGCCAACATGAAGATTAAGCTTTGGAAAGCCTTGTTTTGAAATGCTGTTCATGCCAACCCTAAAAGCTTCTGCAAGCCTCTGGGAGTTCTTGTCCACCAGCCTTCTGTTTACACTATTTATGTCACAACTATAGTGGAGGTGAAAACGTGTTTCAGGGATATTAATCCTGACTGTATACATTTTTTTTTTTTTATCACTGTGTTTTGGACTTTCAAACATTCTCTCTAAAACTACCGTGCAAAGGCATTGACAGCCATATCTTCTTGGCAAAAATAACATGAGGGGTGCATTGTTATCATCTCGGTTCTGCCCAAGATACACCAGAAGGTATTTCCCATTTGTAGGATGTCAGGCAGAACAGGTGTGTGATGAGTAGTATTTATTTTTAACAGTGCTAAAATCTTTAGTGTAATTTTAGCCACCTGCATTGTCAGACTTGGAATGTACTACCCTCCCCATAAGACCACCAAGAATTGCCAACACGTTGGATTATTCTAACCAGCAATATGGATGTAAATTGCTGCTACTTAAGACCACATGCAATGATCTATGATAAGTTAAAATAATATAACATTATCTTTTGTTAATTTGTAGGTAATTTTTTTTAAAGAAAGCAATGTAAGTGAGCTGACATGTTGTTTTCATACTTGCATCCCTGGGCCTTGTTGACTCCATTGTGTTGGTCAGGCCACACGGGAATGCATGTGTGCATCAGATCAGAGATGCCTGTGAGAAATATAGCACATCCGGGAATTCGGATTGTTTGGATTGGATAGTTCAGCCCGTTATGGCCATAGGAAATAGCCAAACAGTCCAGTAGCATCCCCACATTGTGGTCAATAGAAGGTCAAAACCTGACAGATACAGAAATCAGGTATCTTGTCGAGTGGAATTAAACAATAAACCATCACATGTTGATATTTACAATGATTGTTAAAAATTAGTTTTATTAATTCAACATTTTATTCAGCATTTTATGACTCTAGCGTTCCTCTCCTATAAAAACGAATTTGTCATCCATATTTTAAGATTTTTGTGCATATATATACAGTATATAAATCAAAAACAGATGGCCATGGTGTACAGCACACTAGTAAAACACAGTACACACCACTATTATTTTCATTTGTTCATTTGTCATGTATAGGTTATGACAACTCCACACAGTGTGCACCTTTCTTTGAGAGTTCTTCAAGCAGTAAGCCGCAAGCAGTGAGGGTTGCTTCAGTTATGGGTGGTGAGAAAGTTATTAGAACAATTGGAAATCCTCTGTCATCATTCCCCCAGCAGCACTGACAGATGTGTTGTTGGAAAGGTATTGGAGCTTGTTTAACACGCAGCGCCAAGATTTACGACTGCTAGCCAGGGAGGTTTCATAAGTTTCGCAATGCTTCAGTGGCTTGCTTTGTGTGGTAAACTGTGATGTCAATGTCAAGAAATCCCACTGAAGTGGTAACTGACACTGAAAAACTCAGGGAAAAGGGGGGGATTAAAATTTTGAATTAAAAGATTATATATTTATTTTATTTTTACATTTTGTATAAGGACAGTCATGTCAATTTCTCTACTTACAACATATTTGAAATTTATGTAAAAAGGTGTTAAATATATTTGAAGGTTAAAAAAAAATGCATTCATTCTCAAAACAAAACATCAGATGACATGTGTATACATAAGATATAAATGACATTTTTGTCTAGTACCTCTAACTCTTGCAAGGCTTTAGCTTAACTCATTTGAATTGTTAACATTGGGTAAATGGGGGGAGAGCATCTATATGCAAAGCAAGAACTGCCAAACAGGCAGTTAATTAAGCAAATTAGATCCCAGTGTGCAATGGGTCATGCACAAAAACGCAGCACAGGCCAGGTTGTTAATAATTATGGCTAGCATGGCTGTGAATTAAGACCCCAGTGACTTTGAAAAAGGGGAGAGTTTTTGGACATGTTTTGTCTGCTTCAGTGACTAAGAAAATTAAACTTTTCATGAGCAACATTGTCTATAGGGATGGCCGCATGGAAAGACAAAGAAAACATCAGTAAAGTGTAACAGTGGACTGAAGCCCTTCCATCAACCAGGCCTTAGTTGATTGACCATCTTGTGAAGGTGTGATGTTGCATTCTTCCTGCAAAATTCCAGATGCTGGGAGACTAGCAGCATGGTGTGACCCAACACCCTATTAAGTAACATTACAGTGGTGTCATTTTGTCCACTGCCTGTATGAGCTTCTTATTATTCTCACATTTATTACGTGATAAACCTTAGCAAACACAACTATGTCACCGTAATATACAATCTGGGTATACAAATGCTCCCCCCCCCCCCCAAAGTTAACCTTGCACTGTCACATGTTATCTGCAAATAATTTGTATAGTTCTTCAAAATGACAAAAGCTATGCATTAATTTAGGTTCATTCCTGGGTCAACAAGCAGTGCTTGTTATATGGAAACAAACTTAATAAGCAATCAACATCACAAAATACACGCCGAGTACATTTCCCCTATATGTGAAACACAGCTTCATACTTTTCTGTTTATTGGCTCTCGGTCAAGATTTTGTAGGCTTTCATTACCGAAACAGTTGATCATTTGAGAGATACCCTCAAGTTCATTGCAATAAATTCACTCAGGCACAGAGGGAGAAGATCTCGTTCTCAGGTGGCCAATTACTGGCTCTATAAGCCTACGGCAGCTGGAAAACTATGACACCTGAAAATAAAACTAAATCTCTTTTTTTTTAACATGATCACTATTAAAATTGCGATAATTGCAAATAACTAAACTAAAAAAGCGAGGATCCCATGATCACAAGCGATTTGTTTTGCCCATAGCTTGTTAAGGTACATGATAGTTGGTATTGATGGAACGTGAGGTTGTGAAGACGCTGTGGAATGAAGGCTCCTTTTATAGCGCAGCCCGCAACAAACGCCTGGCATTAGCCAAAATTTGTCGACTTGGTTTAGTCAAAGATGTATTGTTTTTTAATTGAATTGAGGTGCAAACAAAATAATTATAAATGATGATACTGATACGTTTTCTACAATATTTTTCATGTGCAATGTTTACCTATCTATGCTATTGTTGTGTTTTCAATATGTATATCAACTACAGCTTTTAAAAGTATCAAACCGTATCCGCTTTGGCTTTTTATTGTATGGGATGAAATTTAAAATACCTTTATGATTAGTATACATTTGCACGAATATACATACAAATAGGGTTAATTGCTTCTGGGTTCATTTTTGGAAGTCGTGCATCTGATCACATGAAACTGCTCGTTTTCATTAGAGGCATAAACCTAGATGGGCTGACTATAATATGTGGTGTATGTATAGTATGTGGTGGAGTGGTGAGAGCACCAGCCAGAGAATATAAGTGAGCAGAGTAAAAAACGCTGCATTATTCCATTCTCCAATTACCTGCACACAGCAAACAGGCAGGCCAAATGGGCCAATGGGAGGATTCTCCTATGGTGAATAAGTCCCCAGGGAGGATGCCACACAAAAAGCCAGATTGTATTCACATCCTGGGGGCTGGCACATTCTGTGTCTCAGAAACATGGCACCCTTTCATTCCAGATAGGTCAAATGCATGCCCTACCTATTCTCTGGCATAATTGTTTTTATTTTAGTTTTTTCCTATAATTTAATATATCATTTAATATATAATATAATTTTTATTCTATTCCTATAATTTGTTACTGGTCTAATTGAAAGATATTTTTCATTTTTTTAGCAGAACACTGATGGACGTGAAGCAAAATGAAACTTTTATTTTGATTATATAGCAGGTAATGGAAGATTTATCACGATTAGCCTGAAAATATGCAACGTGTTTTTGAAGATAAATCACTTTTGCCTGTGTATATCATCAGTACATTATCTATGGCATATTTTTAAGAAGCCTTTACCACCACAGGATAAATTCTTCTGAGATCCCACAGAAGGTGCAATGGAAGAACCTTAGTGTATATATTCCAAGTTCATGTCACACAAAACCAAGCCGAACCATGTGCCCCTGTATTTGCTGAGTCACATCAACAGCAGGACACTGTTGATAACCCCCTCCGAGGACCTAACCTGAATTGCTCGAAATTAAAATAAATGGTGAACTATGAAGTTCTTGGAATATCAATGTCTATTAAGAAAATACAATGCAATGTAAAAAAATAAAAAAATAAGAGTAGAAATTCATACAAAAATTACTAAACAAATACAAGAATTAGTAAGACAATATTAGGATGCAGTCAATAAGTCTGTTAGCTCTGCTGAAAATTTGTGCTCATGTGTGTACAATTTATGTGTAATTCACTTTAACATAATTACAAAATGTGGAGTACAGGAGCCTCTGCTGTCAACACAAGTAAACAAAGCTTTGCTATGGTGTGCATATGAAAAAAAGCTACATTGCTAATCAACAGAGCAGAATGAGGAGGCTGTCTGGATGATTATTTTCCTGTGCTCTAACAATACGCTGCTTTTTTTTGTTTGTTTAAGTGCTGCTTTTGGCAGCAGCCCTCCCGCACAGGACTGAAGAAGTGCTCATCTGGAGAGATCATCCACAGCAAAGCACAGCAGAGTTTATTATTACTGGCATGGGTTGACAGAGGGATAAAGTGTCATCATTGTCTTGAACATTAATTATTGCAAGATTGGACAGCTGTTTTCAGCTTTAAGCGTCTGTTTAACATTCTCTGTGGGACTATCAATTTTAAAGAGAATTCCTTCTTTGAGGGTTGTAAACTTTTGATGAAGTCATTGAGGTTTTTTATGTGTGTGACTTGTCTACAGTTTAAATTGTTTTATTGCCTATACTATTTTAAAATGACTGTTACAACATATAACATGCACGTTTCTGGAATAAGACTGGGATCAAATCAAAACTTATGAACTGATCACAATTTCCACAATTGTATTCTACTTACAAAAAGGAAAAACTATTAAATGCAGATGACTAAATACATGTCAAGTGCCAATGTTTTGATTTTGTTTAGATGAATAACCCAGTTT
>JAOVYW010004482.1:0-13086 GCA_025775045.1 Hiodon tergisus | reverse complement strand
AAATATAAAGCAATAGACTCTAGAAATTCCTTGTTTCGTAAACCTTTTCCTGTGACGTATTTTGCAGCTATTCATCCCAGTTCATTTCTTAACTCTCTTTGCCTTTGTCACACGCACACGCACACGCACACACGCACACGCGAGCAGCCCTTACAGGTTTTACACAGAAGCCTGTCCCGATAATTAAAGAAGAGGAAAAAAAAAAAAAAAAGAGTGCTTGCCCGTGATTTTTTTTTGTCTTTTTAAAATTAATTGTAAACATCAGCGCAAATAAAGATAAACACCCCAAAACGTACGGAGACGGCAACGAACACAACTCATTTGTAAACATTTCAAAGACGGAACCAATGCACAGCAGTGTCCCAGCCTGACCTCTCGCCGATCCCCAGCTCAGAGGGATCTCCTGCCTTCCGGTAAAGCTGAGGCAGAGGTGACACCTATGTTTCATCTACTACAGCTCCACTCCGGCTTAAACGCACGCGCACAGAGCAACGTAAAAACCACCCTCCGGCCTTGCCCCACCTCCGCTCCAAAAATCCTCCCCCCTCCGACCAATCCGTGCCCTGTCCACCCCCTAACAGCGGGTAAAATTAAATGCATGAGAGACGTGCCCAGCCCCCGTCCTTTCTCTCTGTGAAGCCTCTCAGTGCAGGGTGGAGCAGGGCAGACATGAATGGTGTTTGATCCAAGGTCCGTATTTTCGAAGGGGAGGGCGGAACTACGGGAGAGGCCGGGGCAGGGACCTCTTGGGGTGCGGGTGGCCCCATAAGGCAGAGAGCAGTCTGTCAGGAGAGAGGAGGGGAGGGGGTCACTTTTGGGGATGTCAATGTTGGTTTGATGTTTATTCATTTGGTTCAGTTTTCTATGTATCCCTCGATTGGTTGGTTGGTTGGTTGGTTGGTATTTGGTTATATCTGCGTCCAGATGTCCGGGTTAGGTCTGTAAAGTGCCCTGAGAAAGAAGGCAAGAGAAGAGGCAGATTAGTGTTTAATGTGTCTGGTGCGCGGGTGTGTGTTTGTGTGTATGTATGTATCCGTTTACCTGTATAGTAGATCGTAGATCAACTGAGGGTCAGTCAGAGGGATGTTCAGGGCAGGATCGGTTGATCTCAAACCAGGAATCTATACAGCTGTGGAGAAAGAAATATAGCGTTATAACATATTGTGCGCACTAGTGTGTTGATTTCATGCATTTTTACACACACTGGGTCAAGACGGGATTCATGGAAGAGTAGCAAGCAGGAAACCACTGCTCACTGAGAAGAACATGAACGCATCTCAAGTTTAAAAAAAGGATGACCCTCGAGAGTTCTGGAACAATGCTCTATGGGCAGATGAGTGAAAAGTGGAGCTTTTTGGGTAACATGTCTGGAGAAAAACCAAACGCTGCGTTCCTCATTAAGAACCCCATACCAGCAGCCAAGCGTGGTGGTGGTGGTGGTGGTGGTGGTGTCATGGTTTGGGGACGCCTTGCCATCACTGAAGGAACCGTGAACTCTGCTCTGTATCAGACAATTCTACAGGAAAACGTCAGGCCATCGGTCCGTGAGCCAAAGCTAGGTCATGCAGCAAGACAATGGCCCACAGAAGCAAGTCTACATCGAAATGGCTTGAGAACAAGAAACTCCAGGTATTGCATGGCCTAGTCCAGACCTAAACCCCGCTGAGATGTTTTGATAGGACCTGAAACTAGCAGTTCATGCTTGGAAACCTGCAAATGAAGCGGTTCTGCCAAAATTTGTCAAATGAAGCGGTTCTACCAAAATGTGCAGGGAGAGACTAGGCAATAAGTACAGGAAGCATTCAGTTGCAGTTATTGAGCCTAAGGGGGAGACTTCTTTTTTGCATGGGGTGTTGGGCGTTGCGTAACTTTCTTTGATAAATACATGAAATAAGTATCAAGATTGCAGGTTGTTTGCCCAGGGTACCTTTTTATCTAACATTAAGATTTTGTCAAAATGTGGAAAAATCAGACCGGGGCCAATGCGTTTTCGTGTTACTGTATCATTTAACTAGTCAACTGAAGTGCAACATATCATCTTAAAACTCTTGATTCTTAATTAGGCGAGTTAAAACTTCACCACTGACTATTCATATAAACCCCACCAGATGTGTTTAAACATCTGGTCAGTAAAAAGTGTGATTTTAACCCCCCCCCCAATAACAGATGGCATCAAACTGACTAGGTTTGTAAATCTGTTCGCCCTGGTATTTATAGCACACGTCATTAAAAATGCCCCATTCCTATGCCAGACGGAGTTTGAACAAACCATTTTATACCTACCTACTGCCCGTCTTACCTAACCAATGCAGCCCAAATTCTGACTAAAATGGCATGTGATTCATAATGTTTGACTACATTTTTGCATGAGTTTGCGTGTGGTGCATGCAATGGCTGTGGATTCGCCCGGGAGCTCAGTCGAACCCGGGGAGATTTGCACATTTTCCTTGCATATTTGGGTAGAGACGCGCAGACTCCTGCACAGCAGCATACGTATGTCTCCACGTTGCAGTTGAATATGCATCGCAGTATAATTTCCCAAGGTTGTAATATGACTGTGCATCCTGTTGCGCGTGTCAGCGATAGCATCTACCCTGATACCCTGAGAGGCCGTCGTCTTGTTTAGCACGCTGAGCGGTTTTCTCGCATTAGCATGCGTGAATGACAGGCCCGTTTGCTGAGGTTTCGGGTGAAGAAGACCCATCCTGGGATCGGCAACCACGGGCACCCTGGCGAGGGGACGGCTCCCTTACCTTTTGTGGTAGATGCAGAGGCACGGCAGCCTGGCGATGATATCTCCCAGCTGCAGCTCCTCCAGACAGATCACGCACTCACCCGCATCCCTCGCCAGGACGTCATCTACACACGGCACAATCACAGCAGGGAGCGCCGGTTATACCACACCACTGCGTAAACCTCCGGCTTGGACACCTCACCGAAAAAGTGAACGCATCTTACAAACGGCTAACAAAGATGCGGTGGAGTCGGAGCGGAGCGGAATTTCTCGGAACGCGTTGGGAATAAAAGAACACGAGTCACGGGCAACGCTACATTTCTGCCTCCGCTAAACCAGAAGAACGCGGTCACGTTAAATGGCATCGGGGCATCTCGGAGACAGGGGTGCACTGATCTGTATATCACGGGGAAGGGACAGCGGCGCACAGCGCCCAGACATTCCGATGACTGCATCTGCAGAGGCGTGTCTCGGATCCCAGGTCCGTGGACCGGCCCGAGTGGAAGATCCGGCCATGAATCTGGCAGACACAGCTACCCCAGTGCTGTCAGCGCTGAGACTACGCAGTATCCCTCTCTGTGCAGTCCACAGCTTGGTATTCCGCACAGGACGCAGGCAGTTTCAACAGTTGTGAATTTAACTAAGGATTTGCACTCGGCGTACTGTGTGAAGGGAGTGATAAAAGGGTAGGACATTTATCTCCGACAAGACTATTTACCAACAGAGTCTTTTCATCAGTCTTTAAAGTGCGAGTCGATTTCATTTTTCAACACAGACATGAGCTGCAGGAACAGGCTTGTCTGTGTTCAACATGTAACTACCTCATGACTCACACAAACACCTACAGACAGAGGAGCCTCTATTTCATCACTGCCCTGCCTGGAAGCTCAGGATTTCAGCTGAAGGTGTACTGAGAAGGAAACCACTTCCTCACATATACACATACATACATACATACATACATATACATATAGCCTGTACTGCTCATATAAATAAAAGAGCATACAGAAAATGTGTTAATCACATGACACGTACACATAGCATGGCGCCTGCTTGCAACACAATTCGACACAGAATGTTTAAACACAGAATGTTTTCAGGAATGTGCATCCCGTGCTGCCGAAATGATTGGTGGTTTCTAGGCAACAAGGCTATATATGTAATATATAAAAACCACACTGGCTTTATGTTCTGGAGACGACTTTGCGTTGAAGTATGGCCGTTTTAAAAGTAAAGTTTAAATAGCGCCGTTTCCTGCCTTCTGAAATAGTTGCTTTGGGTTTTGGCTCCCCATTTGACTCAAAACGTAGATTAGATTCAGAATTTATCCTTTCGAGTACTCGCTTACATAATCAGGACAGGATACCTGCACCAGTATTTATGGATATAATCAATGTTCCTATGTAAAATAAATAAATAAATAAATCCTGTGTTGCTTTCCTTGTAACGTGATCTTTTGCATGACTGTTGGCACGGAACTGCTAAACCCTGCGCGTCAACAAATAGCTGGCAAGTGGAAGGGCAGCCAAGATGTTAACCATAACAGGGAGAGAGGGAGAGTTGATGGTTCACAGGGCAAATCGGAATAGCATGTTGTCTCTTCTGTCCCTGACAAAAAGACCCATTACTGACAACCATTCCCTTATATGTTGTCCCATATACTTTATCGCTTGTCCACCCCCCCACCCCCCAATCCCTCAGCCTTTTATCCTCTTACAAGTGGCAATTTCAGCCCTTGAGCTTCACAGTACCCTGAGAGAGAGAGAGGACGCTTAGCCGTGTTTCAGGTCATGAGATGTCATTAAAAAAAATAGTTGGACAACCTGATGGAAAGTTAGAGAAAGGCTGTTGGCAAGGCACATGAGGGGAGTTGAGGTAACTGTGTCACAAATCATTACGGGAGTCGCTTAGTTGTGCAAGGGACCGCAGTATCGCCTTCCTGGCTTGATGCAGACCAGTCCAGCGGGTGCCTGATGGGGCACTGACTGCCACAGCCCTCTCCGTGCACCGCTCCTTGCACTGCACGCTTTGCTAAGGGTTCTCCACCCGGTACGGGTTCCGCCCCACCTTTCCGCTAAGTGCGTGAGAAACAGCCACAGGCTTGTCCATGTGAGGTGACCAATGTGTCTCTGAGGCATGACTTTGGCTGGTGATATTTTTAATACCTGCGGTTAAATATAGCACAGTGAGGGAGGGAGGGAGGGAGGGAGAGAGGTGGAGTGAGGGTAGAATAATACAAAGACTGCCCCCCCCCCCCACACACACACTACTGCGTCATACCCTTCTATTACCCCTGTGTTGACCTTGTGTTTTTTCCCGGAAATATCCATATAGTGAAGTGGAGGTGAGAGTTTACCGTCTGTCTCTCTCGTGGTCAGGACAAACCAAAGGCAGAGAAACAGCCTCTTATAGACTGGCAGTGTACCGCCATGCATTGTGGGAAGGCAGTCCTACCGTGCACTTTTGTGTCGTGTTAGAGGGTGTGGGGTACCGAGAGAGACAGACAGGCGAAGAGGTGCCAAAGAGCTTCTCTCTCTCTGTCCTTCTCTCTGGGTTTCACTGCGTCTTGAAATAACCAGCAAATGAGAACTCCAAATCGAATTTACCATGCTTAACACGGAGTGGTCACCTCATATGGCCAGGAGCAGACCCAGACGATCATTCACGTGGCGCACTAAACAGACAACTGTCATCGAACGCATGCAATCCTTTACTCTACCAGGAAATTTAACAGAGGTGAACATAACTTCAATGTAGAGACACACATCCAGTGATGTGAAGAAGCTGATATTGCTCAAGGGAAACGTAAAAAAAAAATTTTTAATATGGAAATAAATGTTGTATTCATATAACTTTCCTGGGTGGAATGGAGGTTTGGCAGTTGGTGCCTCACAGTGTCAAAGTCCTGGGTTTGAGTTTGACTCGAGGTCACTGTCTGTCTAAGTATGAGTTTTCATGTTGCCGTGGGTTACCCTCCACATGCTCTAGTTTCTTCCCACTGTCAAAAGACTTAGATGTATTTCAAACTACGAAATTAATCCTCTGTCTTTCTTTAGTCCTGAAATAGCCTGGCTTCCTGGTTGTACCCGACCTCCCGCCCCGATTCAACCGGGTTAGGGTCAGGTGGCCTGCGGCCCTAAATTAGGTGAGCAGTTATGGAAAATGAATGAAACAATGTTCCTTTGCAAACGCATTTTCAAGTATGGGCTTTGAGCGAACTGTGGATGCTTCCGTCTTCATTGTGAATCCTGAAAGTTCCTTTGGCAACAGTAGTGTAAACCCACGCACTCAGGATGCACGTCCAAGCAGACAGAAGAGAAAGAGAAAGAGAAAAGGGACTGACACTTCTGAAAGCGAATACGCAAGCAGGAAGGCCAATAACCACCACAGAGGGTCAGTCATGCAGCATTAACACACCGTGAGAATAAGCCTTCGTAACCCCGGTTCTCGCACCGGATCCAGAGATCACAGACATACTTTCCGAGGGAGTGTATGTGCGCCGTGCGCCGGCCCGGTTGAATGGGTCTGGGAGTCAGAGAGGTCGTACGCGGCGGTGCTGATCTGTGGGAAGGCTGCGGGGTTGGGTATGACTCTCACCGTTGTAGGAGAGGCGGGGCTTGCTCAGACACATGATGAAGTGCACCTCCATCTCATTGGATGCCACCGACTTGGAGCAGACCGGACACTTGAATCCTGCAGAAGAGAGAAGAGGGGAGGAGAGGAGAGCCTGTCAGAACATGGCTGGAGTCTTGGACCGGCTCGGAACCCACTGGACCTAGCTGTGAGCTGGCGTCTCAAACCAAAGGCGGGGATTTCTCCAACTGACCGAGGAAGGGCTACAACAGGAAATAAAGCGCTAAAATGAAATAAAATGCGTGTGTTTTGAGAGTGCATTTGTCTGGCTGCACGCGTGTTCACGCAAGTGAGCGAGTACACACGTCTCTCAAATGGAGAAAGACGTTGCCTTGGTAACCCTACCACCACCACCCCACGCCTAAGGGGAAGGATGGGTAGCTATCTGGCAAAAGCGCTTTGGCACACCTGTCAAGATTCCTATCACATTGGAGAAGCTCTTTAAACGCAACGCTGGTTGGAACAAGCTCTCGTCAAGACAAACGCCCGGATAAGACACGGCTTTGCAGTAAGCTAGCGCGAGCCGTCTACAGTTCCAGCGGCTTGAATTTCTCTCCATTTGATCATGCAGGTTGCCTGCTGTGCAGTACCGACAGCTAGTAACACATTCAAACTGCACCGTGCAAATACAGGACAACACAATGATTTCATTACCAATATATAACCAACACAAAAATCGACCAATAGCGCGATTAGATTTTAACACTGTTTCAATACAATACAACCACAAAACACACTTCAACGACAGGACAACTGGACAAACAAAATTGAAATAAATACAGGACAAAGGAAAATAAATACAGTGTTTCTAGATGCAGCGTGAACAAACTAGTTCTTGGCACAGAATCTGTTATTTGACAAGGTCAAAATTGTTACGTATCAATATGTTATTAGCATTTTTTTTAAATAGCAGTTTTAGTCCGAGAACATCTGCAGAGAAACAACATCAGAAAAATCCATGCATCTCTAAACTCTGTCCCCTGCATAGGCCCATTTTGACAACCATGTGTTGGGCACCTAGCCTTTCTTCATGGTAGCTGGCTACCATTGATTAACATCGTAACAGAGCTCTGGCAAAAAAAAAAAAAAAATGTAAACATTTCAAATTATTTGTATACTTCGTGAGCAGACATTAAAGTTAAAAAAATAAAATGCTGATTGCATCTCAGTATGGGCCAACAGATGGGTACCAGCATGGGTACTGTCCATTTCTAAGCATGGTAATTAAAACCAAAGTGCAATCAATCATGTTTAGTATTTTAAAATAAAATATATTTTTTTACATTAATGAATAATTAATTGGTTGCAATTAAATAATTTTAATAACATGTGGCAAGCCTTCCAGAGCTCGCTGTTAGAAATAATTCCAAACCAACTCAAATTTCGAAATTGTGTAATTAAATTAGCTGTTTAGCAAAGAAACCTAGTAGTCCAGATGTAAATCAGCTGTTTGAAAAGCAACCGGTAAACCAACTTGAGCCTTCCTCTAGAGAATTGGAGAAGACACCTCTGAACGAGGGTTTTATGGATTTCTTCCGTGGTTCAGAGTGCAGTGATCAGAGCTGGGAGGCTTGGGGGGGGGGGGAAAGGACTACTCACACACTGAAAGAGGAAGGTCAAATATGGACTTAGTTCTCCAGCCCGTGGGCCCAGTTACAGAAGTGCACCGGTACCACATTTCAAAAGGCCATCCTTAAGTCGTTTAACTCGGTTAAATACTTGTTGGTTGGGAAATCTGAATGCATGGGGTATGAAAGACAGCTTAACGACTAGTATGGCTGTTCTCACAGCAGAAATTGCCATTTTTTATCAATGTAAAAAGGAAGACATTGGCTAAGACCAAGGAGACGAGGCATGTGATATAATAAAAGCAATGTACGAAAGGAACAAGAGAGCAACAGGAGTCCTCAGTAATAGCACAGATACCGTGAGAGAATACACAGAGCCAATGAAAGTGACAGTCCATTAACAACAGGGCAGCAGTGTTTCAACAGCCCTTGCTATTGATCTACATTATAATTGACTGAAGTATCAACTGCAACCAGCTGTTCTGCAACGGTTCACTGAGCTGAACCGTGATGAGCAACCGAAATACAGGAATGTTCGGTATTTATTAAAAGTCTAGATTTCTAAGGTCGAATTTCAAATCATAGAAAAGCACAGTACATTTTACCGAGTGAACGCTGAAAAGATTCGACTTGCTCTTCAGAGACTTCTATTATTATTTTCTCGCTTGCCAAATTCTCTCACCAGTTTTAAGTTTAATTCATTCATTCATTTATTTAATGCGTTCATTCATTCATTCATTTTTTATAGCAATTCAAGTTAAGCACCTTACTTAAAAGTAAAACAGCAGAGTTTGTACTCCACAGCAGAGGCAAATACTTTGACCACCAAACCACAAATAAATCCCACATACTGAGAAATGAACCAATTATGCACCGCCCTCAAAAATCATTATCATAACAACAATGGAGAGGTAATCTTGCATTTACACACCGTGCACAATACCTGAAAGGCAATGGGCACTTTCATAACACTCTGTTGCTTTTACGAGGCAGCAGTGTTTAAAGTACTGTCTGTGAGTTGCGGGTCCAGATCCAACCAGGGCACACACTGTTCCCAGGAGAAAGATAGATTATCTGCATGGCCTCTGTTAATAACCACAGTGTAAGCTATATAAGTCACTCTGGACAAGGGCATCAGCTAAACAAATTAATAACGTTATTTTAACTTTAAATTTTATTTTAAACTTCAGCAACACGCTAATCGCGCTTTACATAACTGTATTTAATAGTTGTTGTTTTTACGGAAATAAGATACAAAAAAAAAAAGAGAAAAGGAAATGCTATTGCATGCAATTTTATCAAAATGCGATTAGCAGGTTGTCAAAGTTTTGATTTGGTCCCAGTGAAAATGTCCCTGCCTTTTTCTCTGATGTGCTCAGCAGCTTGGCAGTATAAACAACAATGTAATTCATGTGAATAAATGAGTTGGATTGTTAGACAGCGTGGGGGGGGGGGGGGGGCTGCCATTGCACGACACCCCATCCCCACGACGACTGACCCACTTTTCCACTGGCTGCTATTTTCAGATGCTCTGCAGGGAGAGAGAGAACGAGGGAGAAGGCGGTAGGGAAGAGGGGTTGAGACACACGGTGGGTGTGCTGGCTGACACCAAGTCTGGGGCACGCAGGGAGGTTCTGATTCTGCACCTGTAGGCCTGAGGCCTGGGCTCCGGTTCTGCTGAGAAGGTCTGATCAATCTGACCCTGTGAGGTAGCTTTTACACGCACATGCTCACTCTCACTCATACACACGCTCACTCTCACTCATACACACGCTCACTCTCACTCACACACACGCTCACTCTCACTCACAGTCACACACACACACACACTCACATACAGAGACACACACACACTCACTCTCACTCACAGTCACACACACTCACACGCTCACGCTCACTCTCACTCACAGTCACACACACACACACTCACATACAGAGACACACACACTCACATACAGAGAGACACACACACAAACACGCGCACGCACGCACACATCCTACGGATTCACGAGGATTTGGTGTTGGAGGAAACAACCTCTTCATACATAATAGATTCAGAGGACCTTGATGATTCAGAGGACCATAACATTTTTTTTACCTTTGTCGACTCTATTGCCCTATTGGCTACAACGCTGTCAATGAAACGTCAGCCTACCCTTCTAAAGGCCTTGACCAATACAGGACATTGCACTCTGTGTCATTATGGAACTGCCAAAGCCTTTTACTGGTGGAATTCATGAACTCGTGGCACTTTCGAGAAGCAAGCGCATCACTGGAAACAATCACTGGAACTATCCCGAGTTACTTTTTCCTTTGGAAGTTTTTTGACGCACTCTGGCTTCAAAAAATGTTTCTTGTTTTGTTTTGTTTTTGTTGCGACTTCTCTCGTTGCGAAGTGACGGCATTCACCACCGAAAAATGAGAATGCATTAAAAGACCAGCTAAGCTCTCTCAAATAGCCTGCAAAACTTGAGCCGTGTTAACTCAGCAGGATACGACAAACAAGGTCAAGCAGATTCACACAGATAATTGTGCAGAGAGATAGCCTCCCTAGACTGACAGTAAACGGCGTATACTCCAGATGAGATGTGCAACAAGTGACATAAACCCATTACAAACAATTAACGTGCTATTTTCATCTAGCAAGGCATAAATAAATTACACGTACTACGCATGCCCAGTATTTCATGCAAAAGATGTACAAATAAAATGAAGTGACATACATTTTTTTTTGTATTAACATGAAAATAGAGAGATTGTAATAGAGATTGCCTACTTTTGGTTGCAGTGAATAACGTAATCCAGTAGTTCCATCAGCAATAAAACGGTTTAGTTTCACAGTACTATAATAACCAATGTATGTCTGAATGCATTTTCTGCACCCTATTGAAGCAGGTGGAGGAGGAACTTTACCCAAAAAAAACCAAGGAAACAGCACAGTAGAATGCTATGGGGTTTGTTTGTTTTTTTTACAGGGTCCGTGTGTCCGGTGTCCGTCTGGACATCCCATTTTTAAATGTTAGGATTTGTATGCAATAAAAAAATCTGCACCTTATTTCTGCAACAGAGTGACGTCCTACTACAATCTGTAGTAACTGACCACTAACGTACTAACGTATTCAGATTACATGACAGTTCAGACAAGTGGGGAAAACGGCTAGCTGTCTCATGTAGGTTTGCCAGTTTTTTTTTATGGAGCTCAGACATTTACCAAGGGCAAAGTCGGTAGATGGATGTTAAAACTGGAAGGCTCGAGCAATGGAACTCCAGCTGTTTTAAGACATGGGCATCACTTTGATTCTCTTCAAACAGGAGTCGTGTGATTTTCTATAACAAAGGGGTTCATTCCCATCTGTCCAGTCTCGTCTGGTTTCTATCTGAATGTTCATCACGTTCATTTCATCACCATTCCACACACTGCTTCAGTTTAAATTCAGGATTAAATGGCACAACATCACCACCCCCGCCCAGTTCCCCTATGCCTGCTGTTTTGAAAAATAAAAACACATTTGCAATCCTTCTTCTAAATATTTAAATGAAGCATCAGAGGTCCTTGTCGGAAATGATCAAGGACAGGAAAGAAAGAAAAACCAAAAGTAAACAGTCCATGCAAAACCTTTAATACTAAATCCTCTCTCTCACTAATTCCCTAAGACCTTGCTCTTTTTCTCAGGATGTAAAATATATTGGATGGGGTTATTGCTTATGGCACAGCGATGGACAGGTCACGGTTCCGCGAACAAAGCTAACGACATGCTGGATGGTTGAATCTGAGACAAGGCAACACTCAGAAGGTCCGTAGTGTATTATTGCACAGGATCTGGCTTCTGCAAAAGTTGCAAAATGGAAGTGTTGTGCAGACAACAGATACACACCGCGCGTTGCAAGATAACCGCCCACGCAACATTTTTACATTTTCTCCACGGAACATCTCTCTCCCCTGATAAAAGTACCGGAGAATTTCTCTAACAAACGACGTGCTATTTACATTTTTTTGTAGTTTCCGGGTAGGACACCTCTGTGGTTAATGTGAAAAGAACGTGTCTGCTGTATTCCACTGAAATGTGCGGTTTTTCTGCGTGATTCGCTGAGTCAGATTGAGAGACAGATTTGGGTGAAATTAAAGCACACCTTCAGTCGCTAAATCAACGGCAGGTCATTTGACCCTGTGGTCCAACTCACAATTCTTCTGACATGGCCAGAGGTGTGCGCGCGCCTGTGTCTCAGTGTTTAAGTCTAGGGGAATGGTGGTGTACAATAATATTGGAGGAATTGGAGAGAACTGTACTCCAGTTTCTACCCCTGGAGAGAGAACTGTTCTCCAGTTTCTACCCCTGGAGAGAGAACTGTTCTCCAGTTTCTACCCCTGGAGAGAGAACTGTTCTCCAGTTTATATAGTACCTATCTACTACAGGTTGTTTTTTTGTATGTGTAAGACAGTGAGTGTGTTTGTGTATGAGTATGTGTCTCCCTGTGTGTGTGTGTGTCTGTGTGTGTATGTGAGTGCGTGTGTGTGTGAATGTCTCTGTATGTGAGAGCACGTGTGTCTGTGTTTGTGTGTGAGTGAGAGTGAGTGTGTCTCTCTGTACGTGAGTGTGTGTGTGTGTGTGCGCGAGTGTGTCTGCATTTGTGACTATGAGAGTGAGTGTGTGTCTCTGTGTGTGAGTGTGGGTGTGGGTGTGTCTCTGTATGTGACTGTGAGTGAGTGAGTGAGTGAGTGTATGTGTGTGTGTGACTGTGAATGAGTGAGTGAGTGAGTGAGTGTATGTGTGTATGTGTGTGTCTCGTTATGTGAGTGTATGTGTGTGTGTGTGTGTGTGTGTGTGTGAGAGTGTCTGTATGTGAGTGTGGGTGTGTGACTGTGCTGTGAGTGAGTGAGTGTGTGTGTTTGTGAGAGTGTGGGTGTGTGACTGTGTGTGTGTGTGTGTGAGAGAGAGAGAGAGAGAGAGAGGGTGTGTGTGAGAGAGAGAGAGAGAGAGAGAGAGGGTGTGTGAGAGAGGGAGAGAGAGAGAGAGAGAGAGAGAGAGAGGGTGTGTGAGAGAGAGAGAGAGAGAGAGAGAGAGAGAGAGAGAGAGAGAGAGTGTGTGAGAGAGAGAGAGAGAGAGAGAGAGAGAGAGAGAGAGAGAGAGAGAGAGAGAGAGAGAGAGAGAG
>JAOVYW010004479.1:1834-11903 GCA_025775045.1 Hiodon tergisus | reverse complement strand
GACGCCCGGGGTTCGAAGCGAGAGCGGGACAGAAACGGAGATGGGGAAGGAGAAGACGCCCGGGGTTCGAAGCGAGAGCGGGACAGAAACGGATATGGTGGAGGGGAGGACGCCCGGGGTTCGGATGCGGTCGCGAGCGGGACAGAAATGGATATGGCATCGTTCAGGCAAACGGGATTGGGTTCCCATGGCAACGAGGAGACGGCGAACAAGGCAGCCATTGTGCGAGACTTGGGCTTCGCCGAGAAATCAGCCTTGTGCTCGCCAGCAACCAGCCCTCCACAACTCACATGCCAAGTGAGAAAGATGAGAAGTTAACGCTGCTGGTTTCTCTCCTGCTTCCCTTTACAGTGGCGTACAGCCATTAATAAAAGCGTCAAATCTTCACAAAAACACACAAGGCAAAAGGCTGCACCACAACAATGCCATTGTCCAGTTTCTGATTTTTTTTAATAACTTTGAAAAGGAACACTTTGTCCCTGAACAGAGATGTACAGTAACCTAGAAGATAAAAAAAAAAAAATCTTTTATACAGATTATTTCATGTGTTGGTTTCTTTCAGGCACTTGGAATCAATAGTAATATTTCACACTAAACAATAAAATATATTTGGTCTTTAGTTTGTCAAAACAAAAAAACTTGAAACCACAGTCTGAAAATGGAGCTTAGCATCATCTTTAGATGCCGCATAAGTTTCAGTAACTCACAGGAGGCTAACAAAACGTTATCACAAGGTTACCTTGAGGTTAATCAATTAACGAGGGGGGAAAAAAACCAAAGTGCTTCAACAACGTCCAAAACCTCTTGGTTCATCAGAAATTGACATAGTTTTTCATGTCAGTTCTGCAGAGGTTAACAACAAAAGAACTATAAAATTGGCTCAAAAGAGTTAAACAACAGAAGTTAAGAGGACTGAGAAAATGGAAAAGCCACAGTTAGTTGGCAAACAAAGGTTTTAAAGATTTTTTTTGCCCTCCCACATAGATCGTTTTGTTTTCAGTGAAAAAACCAAACAACTCTTCTCTCCACTTCTTCCCCTTCTGAATCAGTTGCAAGGTAGCCAGGTCTGGTAGTTCCTGCTGCTGGCCACCAGGGGCTGCACCTGAGCCACGTAGTAGTTGCTGAAGTTGACGTCTCGCACATAGGGGGCAGGCTGGTAGTAGCAGGTGATGTTGCTGACGGCTGGAATGGCGTTGAGCTCGGCCAGGGCCCGGAGCGCCAGAGCAGAAATGAGGCAGAGCGTCTGCCGCCGTTCGTGACCCATAAGACACACGGTGCTCTCATCCACCACGCTGTACAGCGTGACCAGGCACTCGTAGCGCCGGTGTGCCATGCCGGCAAAATGGCTCTGCAGGTAGGCCTCCAACTTACGCCGCTGCTCGTCGATGTCGGGGAAGTCGATGAAGAACCGCGAGCACATGTATCGCTGCAACGACTTCATCTCCCCCTCAGAGGCCGCACGGAAGCCCCTTACCAGCAGGTGGCAGTATTTCAGCAGGCCACCCCCACGTATCTCCTCTGGGCTGCGCGTGGCGATGGTCCTGCCGCGCAGGTGCCCCAACGCCTCCTGGAAGTCGCCGTACATGCTCTCGCCCACTACAGTGGGGTGGAAACCCTCTGACATGGGCGTCTCCGAGCAGCGGTCGAAGAGCAGCAGCGAGTCCAGGGCGATCTGGAAGGAGTCCACGCTGAACTCAAACTGCCGACGCAGCGAGTCCACAAACTTCAGCTCCACGTTCTTCCCCGTGTTGTTGGAGAGCGAGATGAGGCTCCAGCGGTCTGAGTCGTTGCACACCTTCACCATCTTCTGCACGTAGGCTTCCTTCAGCGTCAGAGCCGTCAGACGGTCTTTGTTCACCCCGGCCGGCAGGAAGTCCAGCAGGCAGTCCAGAACCACGTCCTTCACCAACCGAAAGGCCCGGTCGTCCGTCAGGCCCACCCTGAAGATCAGGTCTAGATCCTTGTAGCCCAGGCCCGTGTCTTGGTGTAGAACATGGCTCGCCGCTGACCCGTTCAGCTTCACATCCCGGACAGTGATACCCCTGTCTTCTAGCCGGGCCCGGACCACCTGGAAGAACATGACGGAGCGAGCATGAGGACATGGGCGGGGCCCTCAAAATTATTATATACCGGACAGAAACCTCACTTTTCACAAAAAAATCTTATCTACATTCTTATCAGTGGTAATTCTAAGTGTAAGGATTATCGCACATATACATCCCAGAAACAGACATAAAACGCACTATGAAACGCAGCTGGCGCTAGCAAAAGTGAACGCACTATGAAACGCAGCTGGCGCTAGCAAAAGTGAACGCACTATGAAACAATACGGTTGACGGTAATTTCAGATTTAAAGCTACTTTTTCCACAGATTTTGCAATTGCTTTTGCAAACTGGAAGACAAAGATGAAAACATTTTACAAAGATTGTTTTGAAACCCTCAATTCTCAAAAAACACATTTGTTAAAACTGAATTTGAGAACAGTGAGGAGCAGGGGAACTACAGCCATCTCCAAGGGTAACTGGGGGGGGGGTGTTAACACTGGGGGAGGTTCCAAGAATTACATAACATAAAAACTGGGCACAATGCAACCATGCAGGTCAAAAATTCTCAGTGGTGCCACCTGCTGGACTCTTAGGAGTCACGTCTTCCTTCTCCACCCAGACTGCCTATGTCAGTTTTCCTGAATACTGTCTAAGTTTTACTAGAACCTTTCCAAACCTTAATCATTACTGTCTTTTAAAAACAGGACACAGCTGTGACCTTCAATGTGCCATTAACAGGTCATGAACCTTGTCGTGAATGCTATATATCAGGATATACCTAATAACTGTTCTGGGAACGCAACAGAAGAAAGAGAGATAAATAAACCACATAGGGAGCCGGCTCTTTTAAAGAGAACTGACCGTCTCCCAGAATAATCAGTCATCAACTTTGCAGGCCTCCGTAAAAAGCGAGATGATTGGCCAGGCTAAGGCTTTAGCGGTGTAAATAAGCAAGTCCAGGAGACAAACCATCTATAGGAGGATTTTACAAAGCCACGGTCAAGCCTCAGAGGTGTATAGCACAAAGTGGAGGGGCACTGATCCAGAATCAGGCAAAAGATGCTCATTGTAAAACATACCAGACTGATTATGATTAATTTAACAATGGCACGAGTTACTAAGTAACAAGAATACCCTTGCTACACCTGTATGGGAACCCTTTGTGTATTCTGACACGGACAGATTACCATGGGAATGGACAGGCCAGCACTTGTCTACCTGCGGGCTGCTGACAGATCCAGCAGTGGAATTCCTCCAGGTCACCCATTCTCTCCAGCGCATCCGCCAGGCTCAGCGCACGGTCGGGAGGCATGCAGACGCCCACGTGCTCATTAGTGACAAACACATTTCATTTGTCTGTAACTTTGTCATGGTGATAGCGTATCAGACGACCAGGGACACGTAGGACGCCTGCCAAAAACTCAAACGCTCTCGGGCTGCTCCGGTCTCCCCTTCAGCAGATATCGACCATCCTCCATAGGAACCTACAAGAGGCCGTCATTTTAAAAGGGAAATAAGGAAGTGGGCCAAACCTTGGAGATTTCACTGATCCCAGGTAGTATCCCGGGTAGTATCCGGCTCCTTGGAGACCCCCCACTCGATCCCTTCCTCATCCCATTAACCAGTCAGCTTAGTCACACCCATATAGTAATGACTTAAATCGCTAACCCAATCTCATGTCAGTTAGATAATACACGGGATCCGTTTGTTCCATCTGGATCAGGCGAGATAGGCAGCCACACCGAGCGACCTGCACACTCCAAAGGGAACTTCCTGGCTAGAATGCGTCTGACTGGGCTGTAGACACAAATCTGCTTCTTCACGCTTAGGGTGAAATCAGAGGCCGGGAGGTAACCACGGGGGAACCGCCACGCCAACCAGAGCCGATCCGGTTTCCACTCTTATTAAAGCGCCAGTCTAAAAATGTCCCAGCAAGGCTAATAAGCGACTCCAGTAGGGGGGATTCATTACTTATGCATTGCATTAAGCCCTCTATGAGACAGTCTCATTCATAAAAGCTAATTTTCCACCTTCTCCCGAGCACTTTACAGGGCCGGAAAGGAAAGCGTCACGTTGGGAACCCGATCCAAGGCAGATGGCCAACACAGAAGCATCAGAACGTAATCAAGATTCTCCAGCACCTGCTCCGAAGGAACAGTAAAGGGAACGTAGTCACAACCAGCCAGCCCGTCCCATTAAAGTAGGGCATTCAGAGTGTGTCGCCTGGGCTGTGTTAACGTGTCCGCGACACCGAGCTCCTACGGGAGGGTCTTCCCCCGGGGCTCCACGAAAAAACCAAAAGGGAAGGCCAGTTCTTCCGGCCGCTGGGAGAGCGTGACTCACAGGCCGAGAGGTCGGTAAATGAGCTAAATCACGAGGTGTTGACAATCACGAGGTGTTGACATATCCAAGTCAATTCAATAGTATTTTTTTCTCCTGAAGTTTGTTTTAAGATTATTTCATTATTCTATCTGGCAGACAGACTGACAGACAGACTGACTCCAGTCAGTGCTTTGACCAGGTGTAGCGCAGGAGTAAAAAGAGTCCGGTATTAGAGCCAGAGATCACTTCAGTTGAACAGGGGATTATTCCCAATTTGAACAAAAGATGAATAAAGCTTGGGTCGGCTCCCATCAGTACCAATCTGCGTGGCTTCACTCGGAACCAGTCAACCCTTAGGGCATTACCCAGGCCTACTCCAGACCTGCTCACCTTGACGACGGACAGACAGATTTTGCCTTTCACAAATTATTTATAAAACTGCTGGCGTGTCTCCACAAACTATGAATTTACCACTGCTGGAGGTTTGGATCTGACAGGTTCGAATTAAAGGGGAGCTCGGAGGAGCCAAGTTTTTCCAAAAGCCTTCCTACAAGCGTTCAAAAACAAATCAAGTGGGAAAATTAGATTTGTCTCCTTGTAGTAATTTTTTTTGGAGACCAATACCAACAACGTAAGGTTAATTCGAACCAAGGGCATGACTATGCAGACCGTATGCGTTTCCCCATAGCAAACCTTGTAGGGTCCGCACTCGGTATGGCAGCAACAGTGGTCACTTACTCGGCGCTGCAGTGGGGGAAACAAGAGTACGGAAGACACTTCGAGAATCCTCTAAGGTTTAATACCGAGCTTCCTGGTCGGCCGCACCTACCGTACCTATTCCCGTTTGAGTTACGGAGATTATTTCATTGTTTTTTTTTTGTCCGGCGTTTGATTGCCTCTTTAAAACCCGTTTGAAAAAATCTCTACGCTAAATCTGACATATATTCCGCGTGCACAAGGATTCATTTCACAAAATTATCTTAGCAAATATAGACACCCACTTACACTCACTAGACAGTAAGCGGGTTGTCTCTGGGAGAGGAAAAACGGATTGCAAAAGCAACGCGGGGTTTCTTCCAGGGATAAAGCCTGCTTTAGTAAAAGTTTTTGTTATGTCTTAGCATATTCAATCTAATACTGTCCCGACCCGTTTATTTTCGTTTCCGAGAAAGTTAAACTAACTATATTTCCGTCATCACCTCCGATCCAGCGCGAGCTTTACACATTGATTTAAAAAACTAAAAAACAAAGTTATAAACTAATAGTGTCTTAAGTTAATGTTGACCAAGAATAACTAGGCTCACTGAATATCGTACCAAATAAATTCGCCCAGCTAGGAAGTTCTGACATTTTTTATTTATTTTTTTAATGGAAGAAGAGACAAACTCTATCAATCGTTTAAATAGCCAACGCTGAAAACCTACAAAATAGTTTCAAGGCTGCAATTCATTTCGCCGGAAGTGTTAACTTTCGTCCTTCTAAACTCAAAATACATAAAATAGCAACAAACAAAAAAAGAACGGCGTAAACTGCAGATACAGTGCAAAACAATCTTTAAATCAACGCTTTTGATGGAATTTAAAATGCGGCCAAGAGGTCCGTTAGCCGCACGTCATCTAGTCCCCTTGTAACCACGCATCGCTACTTTATGGGTCGGTTTACCTGGACGATTTGTCGAGGCTGAACAGACAGAGTGGGGAAGTTCCCCCGTCCATGGATGGGGACGCTGTCTCCGAGGATGAAGTCCAAACGTCGCACCTGCTCCCAGGACAACACGGAGAACCGCCGACTCTGCTCCGACGCATCACCGGAGGACATGGCGATTTCCCACGCAACACAAAAGATAACTCTCTTATCTGGTCAAAATTACAGAACTGAACCAAAACTGAAAAAATACTTTAGACCTTGATAGGTATTATTTAAAACGCGTTTTTGTAGTTTAATAAAACACCGAGAAAATTATTCTATACAATAGAAGAGAAGCTAGCTACTGAAAAACTAAAATTTCAAGTGTAATCTCAACAATATTCACAACAAGTATTCCCAAAAACACAACCCAGTTCACAAGCGCAATCCATCTGAAGCGCTTTTGTTGATATACAAACGCCTTAAAACAACGAATATTAACATAAACGTTCCGATTGGTTAGACTTTAGGCTTATGAATAGTCACATCCTACAGCCTGTTCACACCCACTGCTTTTACGTTAGGCGGAAAACCGCGTTAGAAACCCTAGTAACGTATGGAACCGCCTTCTTACGAGGGCATCGCCAAACTCCCTTAAAACGACAGTACCTCTCTTCCTAGTAAACGGTTTCATATTGTTTTTCATAACCCCGAGAGGATGTTTGAGAGAGAAAAAAAAAACGACTTTATACTCCTCGCCCTGAAAAAAAAGTTTTACCTTGTCAAAGCACAATTCTACATTCACGCTCAACCGCATAAAGCATGCTCACGAACCCGCGCACGGAAAACCGACAACGCCTTCTGTCAACACCTATCCTTAGGGCCATCTCATCTCATAATTATCACTTTTAATTTGGAGGAAAGACAATAACCATACATTTAACATATGCAAGAACTCACACACATTCCAAATACAAGTCTGTATATTTTGAAAGCCTGTGTAGTATATCTTTTTGTATACTTACAATACACGCAATATGGATTGATCCGCAGTTTGAACTGAATATCTTATTTCTCCTAAGTAATATGTTTACAAAAATAGATGGGATGATGTAGGACCGGGAAACTGTTGCACCCGAACCGTCAGTGAGTTCCTGCTCTCGTTTCCCAGGCAACAGCATCCTTTGGTCACTAGGTGACGGGCAGCAGGGCGTCCAAACAAAGAGTCGGGCAGAATCACCTGCGTCATCACACTGAAAAACAGCCAGACGTGAACTGAGGGTGTGTGACGACCTGGGCCTTTAGAACACAGCCAGGGCCACAGGCTGATACCAGAGCAAAGACAATCTCTCGCTACAATCTGTCCAGCGTCACAGCATTGTAAGGAACCAATAAAAAGGCACAAACAGGTCAGGTCACTCCAGCCTTAAGAAGCATTTAAGCACTGTCCCTAACAAGCGACATGCTGAGGGGTCCAACGCAGATTTTGCCTCCAGCACGTTTTTTAAAGAAGCAATCAAATCGGCCACGTGAGGCTTTCATGCAAAGATCAAGCAAACTGCCTCACTGTGCACACACATGCAGTAATGAAACACAGCAGAGTTGGGGTCTTCCAAAACTGTAACATGCCAGAAACGCAATCAGACCGTACAGGACAACAGCAGAGCTGTCCTTTCAGCCATGGACCGCCAATTGCAGCAGTATTCCGGTAAACAGGGCTTTCAGACACTTTTACTTTCACTTTAATTATTCCTCTTTGTTTAGGCACCATGACAATTTTGCTTCTCGGGTCACGCTACCGTGATTGTTTTAATCAAGGCTGTTTAGTTGGTCTTTGTTCCAGTTTTGAGAATATCAGCATGCTGGTCAGGTCCGACCACATTCTCTTGGTGCCGACAACTCACGGCTTTCGTTTCATGGACTTTCACCAAAGCCTTGCCCCGCCCCTCGACATGTTAACACAGGGATAAAGTCGATTCCGCAACGAAGAAGAAACGTCATTAAAAAAAACAAACACAGGTCGAACAAACGAACAAACAGGCGTCTTCCTAGCCTGTCGTTGCACATAAGTGTCCGAAAGCAGAGACTGCAGTACAAGACTTTTGTTTGTCTTGGGGAAAACGGCAGGCAAACAAACCCCTCTCCCATTTCAGTCACTACGGCTGGCCTGCTGGGTTGGGGGGGGGAATAAGAACCCCTATAGTACCACCAGCATGTTGTCAAGGTTCGTGGCACGGAATCGAGACACATGAGCACAACTAGCTAGTCCAACTTTAAATTTAGAAAAAAATTTGTTTTTAACCCGACCCCTATTCTCTCCAGTGACTGGATCTCCATCTCAGGGCCACTGGGTGTGTTGCTGAAAAATCCTGAATTCATGTCACACAGACATAACAAAACATTCCCTGCCGCTGTTCTTCAGTTTCTTCTGTGGCTATTCAGCTTGAAGCTACCCTTGGCCTATTGTCACTTTACAAATCATCTCAACAATGATGTGTGAAAGCGGAGCGCGAGGTTGGGGCGAAAAGGTGGAGGTTGTCACAGATACAAGGTCAGACATTTGTTGCGTTTGCGTAATCCTCGTCCCCTCAGGACTATCACTATTGTCTTCTGAGTAAGAAGAGAAGCAGCCCGTGTTCCAGGAAGAATTCGCAGAATGAAATCAGAACACAAGGAAATTCTTCTGTTTATTCACACATCACAAACCCAGCACGCAGAGCATGTTGGATCTTTCAGCTGGAGCCAGAACCAGGTGGACCAAAACAACCGTATTACCCAATGAGAACACCACCCTGCACCATCCATAACAACAGGCCTCACCAATTCGCCAAAGGTCAAAGCACTCACAAAAACTGACAGCAGCTGTAGAGCTGTGGTTATGACCCTGGACATAGACCCAAGGCCAGAGGGTGCTTTTGTAGCCTCAACGCCGAAAGAGGAACTGGATATGGGATTCTACTAAATAAATAATCATTTTTAAATAATTTAAAAAAAAACCTGATTACCAAATAAGATGTACATTTAGCCTGAAACACAAGATGCACACAATCGCCTGTACGAGACACTTACACCTGCTGACTGACCATAGACAATGCTTACTTTAACAGTTTGTACAGCCAATGCTTGGAGCAAGAGGAGAAAGCGTCCACCACGGCAGCTTCTAACCAGCAGTAAACCCTCAGCGAGCGACACCGACGGGTTCAGACGTGGCAGCTCTGCGTTCTCAGGAATCTCCGCCCGACGGCCGCTGCCCGTGCCCCGGAAAGCAGGGGGTAAACAAGGCGTGAAGCTGGATCCCAGATTCACTCCTCAGCCTGGCGCCGGCGAGCCTCTCCAGGCTTGGCAGGGCCCTGCAGCATGCGCTTCTCTCTCGCTCTCCCCCATCTGGGAGAGATTAGCTCCAGCCACGACCGCCCTCCGTCAGCGCGGACAGCTGCCCGGCAGTCCACTAACCACGCTGCTAACCACGATACCGCCTGCTACATACAACATATATAATGCCCCTAGGCTGAATATAACATACTAAACAAATCTGAGTTATTGGATATGACATCATGGTTTGAAAGGCAAGGTCAGGAGTGACGTTAAACAGCAGGCCATGCTGGATTCCTTAATGATGTCGCGGTGGCGATCCCGTGCTGGATTCCTTAATGATGTCGCGGTGGCGATCCCATGCTGGATTCCTTAATGATGTCGCGGTGGCGATCCCGTGCTGGATTCCTTAATGATGTCGCGGTGGCGATCCCGTGCTGGATTCCTTAATGATGTCGCGGTGGCGATCCCATGCTGGATTCCTTAATGATGTCGCGGTGGCGATCCCGTGCTGGATTCCTTAATGATGTCGCGGTGCCGATCCCATGCTGGATTCCTTAATGATGTCGCGGTGGCGATCCCATGCTGGATTCCTTAATGATGTCGCGGTGCCGATCCCGTGCTGGATTCCTTAATGATGTCGCGGTGGCGATCCCATGCTGGATTCCTTAATGATGTCGCAGTGGCGATCCCGTGCTGGATTCCTTAATGATGTCGCGGTGGCGATCCCATGCTGGATTCCTTAATGATGTCGCAGTGGCGA
>JAOVYW010004478.1:0-13087 GCA_025775045.1 Hiodon tergisus | reverse complement strand
CACACACACACACACACACACACTCACACACACACACACACACACACACACACACACACACTCACACACACACACACTCACACACTCACACACACACACACACACACACACACTCACACATACCTTCACTAGCGGTAGCCTGTCGCTCCCACGGACTTGGCCTCTGTTATTGCCTGTCGTGATGTAATACAAGCCACGCCGACAGGCAAACATGTGAAATTGGAAAAGCATGTTTGAAAGGGAACACAAGTGCCCCCCCCATTTCTCTCTCTCTCTCTCTCGCTCTCTCTCTCTCTCTCCTTTAAAACCTACAAACAAACACCGATACAGCCCAGGGCAGTTGTTGGTGCACAATTTGGGTTGTGTTTTGGTGAGCTGTCTGTGGAAGAGGGTCTTACTTATGTTAATGGGTTCTTGATACTTAGATGAACTTTGTAGGGGTAGGAAGAAATTCTGGTTGTGGTTGAGTAGCAGGTGAGACACAACACCAAAATTGAATGAAAAGCATTAAGAGTGCTAAATGACTTCATTGGACATCAGATGGCTTAGCGATAATGAAACTTTTTAAATCCCAGAGAGGTAGCAGGAAGTTGCTGCGGTACCCCTGTGAAAGGTACCCAGACGGCTTTATTCAATATCCAGCTGTTTAAACAAGCAAAATGCTAACAGGTTTGTGATGTATTTGGATGAGTGGATCTGCTTGGCAAATCAGCAATGTAATTTCTGTCATCATTTGTAGCATTCAAAGTTCAGCAGGACAAATTTCCGCATTCCCCAGAGGACCAGAAAAGTAACACAACAGGAAAATTCCTGAATTCCCTAGGGAAAGCCCATGAAGGAAAGGAGTACAGTCATGGTAAGGTGGCAAATGTTCTTACTGCTGCAGCAGCTGCTGCTGCTACTACTACAATTACTGCTATAATTGTTACATATGGGTAAGCATGGGGCATGACCACCGAAGGGGCTCCTGGCCAGTTTACCCGCAGTTCTGTTCCCTTCCACAACTGCATGTCCTGGAACCCAGCAGAAACAAACGATAATCCCTGCCTTATTAAGTCAGTACACAGAGACAACCACTTCCATAAGGAGATGTAGTCTGTTACCCACTATGGATAAAATACTCCTCAGGGCTGATTCTGAGTCTGAACAAAATACCAACCTGAGAGGTTTCATTGCCTCCACCCACCTAACAGCTGTTACAATGGCCAGGAGCTCCCTGAAGTCGATCAGTCAATCAGTCACCCTGACACTCATATCGCTGACAAACCCCCACCCAACATAGAGCCCAACAGCCACAAGTCCTGAATTTTTGTCTCTGGAGCCATCAGTGAAACATCACCGCTATTGGAAACCTTCTAACATATTGCCCACCATCCCCCTTCACCATGAACCCACCTAATCCAGACTTCCATCATAGAAAACCCAACTCCGGTTTATAAAACTGCAAATATGGTATCTGAATGTTTACTACTGAGCCCAAATTCAAACCGTGCTTAACTAACATTAACCACTATGTCCTTACCAACCTAAACTTTTCCCAGTTCCCAGACTGCCCTTTATACTCCTAACATAACTGTATAACTGTATGGGCAGACTGTCCACATTTCATAATCCGCTTTCACGGTATTGATGCAGGTGAACTTGAGGATAAAACTAGACTAGTCAATAGCATTCAACTATGACCCAAGATAGTAAAGTGTTATTCACAGTGCACTTTGGCCTTGTTGATCCTTCCAATTACCCCACACTAGGGGATTCTGATTTACAGGGGCTGTCAGGCACCCGTGAACTTTGTATGACGTAAACCTCGGACTGCAGTTGGGGAGTTTGCCAATCATCCTAAACGTATAGGGCCAAACTTCAATTTAGCCTCATACAGCCATTAATCCCCTTCAGTTTTTCTATTTTATTTAATTTTTAGTGCCAAGCAGTCGGTCCAACCGTTTAATTTATGAGATAACCTCACCACCGCCAGGGTCTGTACAAATCTCAATTAAGAAATAGCTCCTTTTTTTAAGTTTCCCTGGGCAGATATTTATATTTTGATCATATATATGTATAGGTAAAAGAAAAAAACATACATTTTAATTGGAAATCGAAAATTTCCCCGAAATAAAATGAGATATTTTTAAAAGGTTGCTAATAATGTGAAAAAGCATGGAGCCATCCTCCATTTTAATGTCTCAGAATAAAGTCTGGGGTGCCATTGAATCAATAGGCAATGAAGACTGTGAATTAAATTTGAATCCCTTACCCACAATGTAACAAATTGACTACCTGACAGTTTAGCGTGACGGAATGCTGCAGATCCTTTGGCTGTTCTGCGGTCTCCTGGTAAAGCTATGGTGTGGCTTTCAATGCAAACAGAAAAGTGTCAGATGCTGCTCACATCTCAATGGTGCGTTATTTGGTTGGCTGAAGAGGACTGTGTGGAGCATTCGAGTCAATGAAACAGAAAGGCAAAGTGTACAGCATGTGAAACAAAAGATTCAACGCAGTGCCATGGGTTTTGTGTTCCCCTCTTTTCCAGCTGGGCCTTGTTTCTACCCCCAGGGTCCCCAGATTTCAGCAGGCTTCTGGTCTGCATTTCTGACATGCGCATCCAAAAAGTTTGCAAAAATAAGTTAGGTGCATGGCTTTACCCATGCCCTGTACCCAACTCCTGCTTGAGGAAAGTAAATGCTGGCAGGTCCTCTGTCCTTGCTGCCAGCCCTTTGTGTTCGCTGCTGTAGGTTTTATAGGACATCCAATTCCTCGGTACAGCACGAAAAACAAGGAATTCTGATCCCTGCAAAAAGGAGCTGTAGAGTGTGGTTATCAAGCACTGATAGACAAGACAACTATGCCTTGTGAACGCATTCATCGTTCAGGTGCTTCTAACAACAACAGATATATTATTCAGGTTGACATCCTGAATTCATTCTGAATTGTAAGTATAAACCTAAAAGCAATTGTTTCTAAAATACCGCCTACCGCAGAGCTAACCATAAAACTAATTAAAATGCTATAAAACACTGATTCTAATTAATAAGATCCCTGGGTGGAAATGATCAAGAATGAACACGTTACTTGGTGACATTAGGAACATTTCTGATCCCAATGTCTGAATGCTCTGTCCCGTCTGAGACAATGAACAGGTTAACAACGAACGGTTAATTAGGTATTGTCAGAAATGGATGGAAAAAGCATTTTAAAGACCAAGTCAAGAATGAGATTTTCTGCATAACAAATAAGCTTTAACACTGAAAAGAAGAGAAGGAAGAAATAACATTCGTAAGAAAGGAATTACAGTAGAGCCAGCATCAGGAGGTAAGATTGGGTTTTAAATCTGCTTCAGCATTAGCCTATTGCAGCACATGTCCTTGACTCTAGTGTTATGTTTTGTCATCTCTCACTAAACAAGCTACTGGGTAACTCATTGTTGGTAACAAATGTGTTTGGTGTCAATGGAGACAATTATATATTTTCATTACTGCTTTCAAACAAAGAATATATTTTAAAAAATATAACAAAAACTGTCAAGCATAGGTCCAAAAGATCCGTAGACATTATTTATTCATGGTATCTTATAACAGCGATCTACAGGGGATTATTAGAGGCCAAGAAGCTCCTTTGTATATTAAATCAGATTTCCTCCCTGCTTCCACATAGTGTCAATCTTTTAGTGACATTATTCCCCAACGACAACAATCTGTAAAATAATGGCTGGGTTGGGGGGGGGTTGCGCATGTTCCCCTCATCTCAGAGGAACTGATTATTTTCACTCCGAAGTTCCAGAACAGATCGCTCTCACTCTCTCTCTTTCCTTTTGTACACCAGCATACACTGTCGCCATGGTGCCGGTCAGAATGAGTATCCACGGTAACCTCCTCCACTCTCTCCCAACCCCAAAGAGGTGTGATTAACGGGAGTCGAGTCAACAAGGTGATCGCTGTGGCGGATGAACAAGAGGTTTGTCATGAATTCATAGAATATATGTTATTCAAGCTGGAAATAAGGCTGTTCACAAAACAGTCTGGCCTTCCCTAAATTATATTTATAAGGCTGAATCCCACAACTTATTCATGCAAATGAAGTATTGCACGTTGGAATTATCATGAGTCCCATCTGAGAACATCAAACAAGTTCCTTAAATATTTAGTCGACATTTTTAGAAGTACATTAATTTAGAAATTCATGATTCTTTTCAAATAATGTTCAATTAGCAGAGTCTTACATTTTTAATAATTGCCTTCAGAAGACTCTCTTAGAAATGCAACACGAATATTGTATTTTTTAGTTTAGGATACGGCATATTAAAACACTATGATAAATAGTTTTTTGTTAGTTAGTTATAAATAAGCCTTTATGCAACAGTGACAAAATCTTTAAAACGCTATTTGGAATTTACAGAGAAAGTAATAAAACCCCAGAGATTGTAGTTCTACAATGAATGAATAACAAAAATATTAAATTATAATTTCATATTGTAAATTATACAAAACAAAAATGATGAGGATGATGATGATGATGGTTTTTTTTACATTATAAAGCCTTTTTCATTTTACTGAAATCAAATTCGGAATTATTTTCCCTGGAGCTTTTTAAGTTAGTGCCAATAATTCTCCTAGAAAGCTTGTGACTCATTATTCAAAAAATGTTTTTGCGTCTTCTTAAAGGTAAATGGCCACAGATAAGAGGGCTTGATAAAATTGAGCATATTTGCTCAATTTTAAATGGAAATATGTTTAAAGCTACAAGGCTGTTTCTCTCGGTGTCTTTCAGTCCCTCTCTCACTATACTCAGTTAAGAGCTGATTTTATTGCTCTCTCCTTTCTCTTTTCTGCTCTGTCTGGTCACCCTGGACAGGGACAGGGTCCCCTTCAGGCCCCTTTGTGCGCCAACATGCTTCTCAGTCTTCAATCTGCTAAACACATTACTAAACAAGTAGTGCGGAGGTCTGTCATGCAACAAACTTCCCAGGCTTTCAAACATGAAAACACACATAAAATACTACTGCCGGCCCTGTGTTCAGATGCTGTGTAATTTTCCAAAAGAAAGACAGAAAACAATAGAAAAGGGGCCACCAGATTACAGTGAGGAAACCATTGCCAGAAGTAGTCTACAATGCCCTCCACCTTTGGCATTTGAACTCAAGAAAGCCTTTCACTAAAGAAAACCAAGAAACCTGTTTGTGGAGTAATTCTCCTCGAAATATGTTGCTGTTTTCTGAGTGAACGTGATTCCTGGTTATGGTGGTTTTACTCCTGTGACAAATCAATAACCTTGTGAAGGTCATCGTGCTGCATCATATAGAATAGAAACACTTACAGAATGGTATCTGAGAAAAGAGAGGTTCTGTCCAGAATACTGGTTAAACATTGGACAAATTCATTGTTGCTGATGATTTCCGCCTGTTTTTGACCATTATACTAGCTCACAGGTCATAGCACTGCAATTACTAGACTAATATTAGATGGCTGATTAAAGCAACAGATACTCTCGGATTCATAAAAGACTAACAAGCCTACTTCTCTTATTTTGCTCTTCTAATGGCTCTCAAGCACTATTCACAGTGCCTCAATCCTCTACTGGGAGCCCAGAGTACTCTGCAGACTCTTCAGTGCCTCCAAACCCTGACCCAAAAGCAGAGCACCAGACGGGGAGGAGGGCTATGTAAGGGACCATGCTTTACCTGCATGTATTGCCCGGTTTTTAACCAAATGCAGAGTCGGGGGAAAGAATGCAAGAAAGCAAAAGTGAAAGAGAAAGAGAGAAGAGAGGAAGAAATCTGAATCTGAAAAAAAGAGTTCTGCCTGGGGTTTTTGCCTGCCAAATGCTGGGGTGGAATCTGTCTGAGATCTGAACTAACACACAATTCCATACAGTCGACAGATATTTCTGAGAAGCGGGAGAACCATAATTAAGGGGTGACAAATCTCCTGCTTCCCCTTCACTGTGCGCGCGTGTGTGTGTGTGTGTGTGTGTGCGTGTTTGCTTGTGTGCGACTAGACAGCTCGCTGCATGGTTTCAGTTGTCAGAGTGTAGAGGCCAGGAATGTGTGCAGAAAAAGGATCGTCTCAAAATTAGATTTTGTATCCCATGGCTTTTCTTTGTGCGCTTCCGGCTGAGTGGTGAATCTGGCGGCAAAACGGGCAACCTTCACTTCACACTGATATGACCAGTTGCCCTGCAAGTGGGAGAGCAGATATGTAATGGCTAAAATAGCCCAGGCTGACACATAGCATTCATATAACATTGTGAGAACGACGTGCGTCAACTTGAAAAAAATGGCAGGTCACCGGAGCACGGTTAAAACAGTTTCCATCCAATGAAAATTATCCCAGTTCAAATCCCTTCCATTCCACTGCCAAATCACGGTTTCTATCGATGTAAAAAAAAGTGCTAAAAACGCTGAGGCTGTTTGCTAGCAGGTGGAACCTTTTATCACTGCACGTCAATACTCACGCCTGTTGAGTCAAACGACTCTGTTGCCATGGAGTTGCATCTGTCGTCTCCACTCGCTATTTCACATAAAATACAGGCAAACACACTAGACACAGCTCACATACTTCAGCAATCAAGCACTAAAAGAGCACTTCAGATGTGTTCTTTCTGTGATTCATACGCATGTATATTTTGTAATGGGTGCATAAAACATTTAACCTTTAGAAACTGCTTGATTTTTGGTGTTTCTTAAATGCAGAATTGACCGGAAGAAATAGATCTGCCCTATGTTAAGATGGTAGACAGCGTGATTTCTCATAAGTCAAAAAAAGTGGATTTCTACCATACAACCCCAATAACCTCAATGCTTTATTTGATATAACTAGAATCTTTTGGACGGATTCTAGGCTGGTGGTTTCAGCAAGTTTCTTCAAGCCAATAAATCAATTGTCACAAACATATTTATTGTTTTCCAAAGCACTCCTTCGTTGGCAATTTGACGTGTTTGCAATGTGTATTTTTATAACACTACAGTAGCGTTGCATTTGCGCATTACAGGGGGCTTAGACAGTATATGATTCATTCCATCTGGGTTTTACTGGCTGACATCTATGTACATATTATTTCTTCTCATTCTTTACTATGGTAGGCTTTTTGCTTTGGTGTTTGCTAGCCCACCACACAGCCGATGTAACATCTGGACACCCGACAGTACGATCACACGTGCCCTATCACACCTCCTGGGATGTTTATCACAAAGACTATTTCAGAGAGGAGTACCGGGTCGACATGCAGGGGAAATTTGGATGTCCTCAGTAGATTTGTTGTAACTTGTAAAACCACACAAATTAACCGCAAGTCTGACACGGGCTGTGACCTCTGGGCACAGGGCACACGCGCTGACCTGTCTCTGGGCACACGCGCTGACCTCGGTCTCAGGGCACACGCGCTGACCTCGGTCTCAGGGCACACACGCTGACCTCGGTCTCAGGGCACACGCGCTGACCTGTCTCTGGGCACACGCGCTGACCTCAGTCTCAGGGCACACGCGCTGACCTCGGTCTCAGGGCACACGCGCTGACCTCGGTCTCAGGGCACACGCGCTGACCTCGGTCTCAGGGCACACGCGCTGACCTGTCTCTGGGCACGTGCGCTGACCTCGGTCTTTAGGCACACATGCTGATCTGTCGCTGGGCACGGAGATCAAGGATGCATTTCTTATTGTGCCCGTTTTATAAGCAAGGTGATTCCCACCTCCTGAGTTGCCGTTAATAAAGGCTCTCACCTGAGCGCAGACTGAGCCTTATGAGCTGGAATACAGAGGATCAAGCTCATGTCATTCACTGATTCCAGTAACAAAATCCAAACATTCTAAACCGTTTTTTTTATCTGCAATACAGTAGGCCTCATTTGCCTGAATATAGGGCAGCCTCTGTCATAAGGTGATTTTACTTTCCAAGGAAGAGAGATTTTAAGAAGTATTATGTTACTCGATCATATTGGTAGATAAACACTATAAATCAACATACTGGTAGAATCTGTCTTCCTTTCTTTCATTAGATTTTCTTTCTATATACAGTGTTACAGTTACAGGCGCCAGGTCGATTCGATGCACAGTGTGATAATTTCGTGGAAGGCGCTGAGCTAGGCAGGTTCTTGGTCGCAAAGAAAATCCAGTGAGACATATAATTAATTTAGTATTGTACACCATCTTAAACTAGCTTTGAATCAAAAATTCAATAACCTAATTACTGATTTCAATAAACTCACCACTTTTAGAGCATCGAAAGGATCCTCTGCAACTGTGCGTGTTTAAAAGCATCTTTTTTCGCTCCTGAAGTCGGCAATCAGCCTCTCTTTGAACTCTTTTGAAGTTTAGATTTGTAATTTAAAAATTTGTGTTCTTAATAAACATTGTCTTAAATTCTGGCCGGAATAACTTGTATGTATAATGCTCAAATTTTGCTTTTATACTTAATTCAGGAATGTGGTTTGGAATTTTTTCTTGGGAATGTAATGGAATTCACAATGAAAAATCACCTGAACACTACAGATGGATTTTTTCAGTACCTAGATGCAGACTGAACCCTAGGAGCTGGAGTTTGCCAGATCTAATCCTGCGTATTCCATTCGCCAATTGTCGCTGGGAGAGCACTGTGTTGGTAAACAATTGGCAGAATTCTGCTTGGACAGGGGTTGGTGAAATGGCAGGTCTTCTCTCAGCTTGAGCGACTCCTACTGGTTCTATGGGGGTCTGCAAACTGGCAGTGTAATTGGTGCTGATCCTCTGATGTGACCTGTGTAAACTGCAGAGCGGAAAGGAGATGGGTGGCTCAACAAATATCCTACTGATGCAAAGGCATTTATTGACACCCCTTTTGGCTCCCTAGTTATGAAGTTGTTTTACATTATCTGATAACTTTTTGGCTAACTTGCTGGCCAACATAAGCATTGAAGAAGTCTTCTCATACTGTTATACAACCCTAAACATTTGACCCGCTGCCGTTTATATGATTTATATTTGCATATGATACCATTATTGGTCAGAATGATGCAGGCTGAGACAGGACACAAGTGAGAAATACGTTTAAGAAATTGGCACCAAAACTGAACAACAGAAGAAGTTAGTTGTTTTCATTGACATTCTGAAAACGTGCTGTCTTCTGCCAATGCTGCTAGCAGCAAACCACAGTGTAGACGACGGGACACCCAGAGCATTGATCAACAATCTGCCTATTTCCATGTCCAATTTCAAAATAAACTGAAATGGTTCTAACACAAAAATAATGCATTCAAATAGATCAATTCAAAAGAATAGGCCTGTGAAGAGAAATTGGAAATACAAAACTATGGCCCACTGTGTCATCTGTGTGCTGATCACAATTTAAATGTGATATTTAAATGTTTTGAATATTTTCTCAACTTCTAACTAGTGGGTAGGAAATATATGTGTCCCTCCAATTTAAGACCAGCTAGTAAAAGTAATTGGTGGAGCTGGATGCAATGGTTCAATCAGCCATATCATAAAAGGATGCAGTATTGTTTGGCCAAGGCCTGTGGCTGAGGGGAAAGCATTGTGGTGGCAGCTGTTCTGTTCTGACCTGATCTGGATGAATGTGAGTGGTCTTGGAGTTTTTGTATGAGAAACTGTTTTAGCTACTGACCATTGGAATAGTGTTTGGACCCTGATACATATATCTCAAATAAAAAAAAACTGTTGTTTATCTCATCTTTGTTTTTAACAGTCAATTAATTAGAGTAAGTCACTGTTCTCAAACGAAGTAATGAATAGTTAAGGCGTTAAAAGCTAGTCACATTATTCCACATTTTTTATTATTTCACACTCTTTCTGTATCTCCAAACAGTAAAATGTATTGTGTGATTCACTGCCATGATTGCATTAGTAACTTTCTATACAAAAGATAATACAAATTTTTTTTTTGGTCTTTCAATCCAGACCGCAAAGTCTTTAGTCAGCAATGAACTTTTTGCATTCCTTTTAATTTTCCACATACACAGTAAATTTCACCTGAAATGAAAAAAAATGTTTAGCTACCTGGCTTCCATTCCAAGAGAAACATAACAGATTGGTTTAAAGTGATGCATACTGGTTAGTGTTTCGCAACCCTGGGAGCACAGAGTGGGCTCGATATTGCATACAGCGATGGAAGCGCAGGCATAATTTCTAAGCAGTCCATATCACACTTGTACTCAACAGCCCTTTGTGACGTATAAAACAGTCACTCCAGCAAAACCAGCGGGATGCAGGAGAGGAGGTGTGAGGCAGTATTTGTTCACATATTAAAGCTGTTTACTCAAAAAAAAAAAAACGGTCATCTTTCACACTTTAGTATCACAGAGACAAATCCATCAAAATATGATGGTTGCAGGCAGAATTGTTTTCTACAGAAGTACATTCCCCTGTACATTTGCCCTGTAACTCTGGTAGGTCCTCATCGATTCATGTAGTCCCTCCTCCCAGATGGCCACACGTCCCGACCATAATAATTCTCCACCCTGAAACCCCTGCGGAGGAATGAGCCACCGGGAACCATTGGAATCATTGTTGGTATTGTTAAATTCAGTATACAGTCCTCTTCACGAGGCGTTTCATCAACACATGAGCATGTGGAGCCTATGGGGAACAGAGTTCTTGTGATTTGAGTCTGATACTATAGTCCTGTATTATCCTAGTATGAATTGTATTTCGACAAAGCTAACCAACTAGTAGGACACTCTCAATTCCCAGAAATGCAGAAGACCAATGGTCATAAGTAGAAATTGGAACGAGAGGTGAAGGCACAGCGATGGCCTAAGAACAGAAGAACTGAGATAATGCATTGCCTACACTCTATCTCCTCGCAGCTTCTCCTGGAGCACAGCACTACCGTGGCAGGCCTTTACGTGTTACGCCGTTGTTGTGCCACTGCTGGCACATTACTTTGTGTGATGGGAGAACGCTAAAGCAGAGTCTGAGGGGTAAGGTATCATTAACATAAGCAATGGACTGAAAGCCACTAAAGTATCTGACAACCTGAGGACCGGAGGAAATGTGAATATGCTCCTCCTCCACCAAACCTGTGGATGTTTTTTGAAGCACTTTTTCATTTACCTCAATAGGTAGACCAGGTTGACTTAATTAGAGGTTTATTTTACTTCTCCAAGCTTTAGGGATGATATTGTTAACAAATAAAAAACTATGTATAACGAAGACAAACAATGCACGTGAATGATATGTAGAAAGGCATGCGCAGAATGTCCTAGTGAAATATGGAGACTTAATGTGACTTAATTTCACAAAATGTGTGAAATATGAATAATAAAAATTTTAATTGATAATGAAAATAAGTTCTAACACAATGCACCTGGAGCTCTAGCAAGAGTCCTAGTAATTAACCCCCCTATGAAAAATTTAAAAGGAAATTTTAAAACTATTTATTTTGCCTCTTCACCTATTAAATGTATATCCAAACTCTTCTGAAAGCTGCCCCGGTCAATATGAGTAAAAAGTAAAAGCTGCCAGGGGATATCCAGTCATATCTCCACCGCAGACAGAGGGGGCAGAGACAGGTGTTTATTTGTCTGCAGGGGTGGCTGAGGGAGCGTCACAGTCAGCATTCAGCTGCCAGAGGTGTTCTCTGCAATGTGTCTTTCCAAACAGCTCTCTGCCTTCCAACAACAACAACAACAATAGCAATCCTCATCACAATCGACATAATGGGCCTACATAGGGCATTATTAATTTGGTGAGACAGGTGAAGAGAATGAATTTTCACTCAGAACTTGGCCTCAACCAACAGCAACTGGCTTAAACCTTCTCAGCACAACAACGTCATGAATGAAGAACGGAAGCAGGATTCACGCGCCATCGTGTAAAAAATATTAAACCAAGCCACCAGCTTACTTCTGTCTATCCACCATCTTTCATTTAGTTCACTTATGTGTGGCGGACACCTTTACAAAGGAGACTGAGGATTACTTTTCCTGACGAAGAACTCGTTACAGAGCTTTAGTTCCAGTTTGTTTTGCAATATTAAATTCTGCCAGATAATCACACCGGAGAACATTACGAGGGAAAAATGCCTCCTCCGGCAAGGTTGCACATCTGTAAGTTATTAGCATTCAGTTCAGCTGCATAAACAAGCATCTGGACGACTGAAGCTAGAAAAGGTTATTCAAATGGAACATGACTATTCAACATTAATTGCACACGGATCTCATCATCTGTCATACTGGAGGACTGGCACCACCTTTTAGGAGAGAGGAGATGTTAGAGACCTCGCCGCCCGACTGCCTCAGTAATTCTCCGGATGAGATACCTCTGATTTGACAGGCAGTGTGAGGACCTATGGGGTGGCGGTGGAGGGGGTTATTACAATTATCCGCCGATTCGGCAGATCCCGTATCCTCCACACGGCAACCTCTCCGCCACATCCGAGGAGACGGCCACAAAGTGCACTGCCCTGGTGATTCCAAAGGCGTGCTGGGAGAGACTCCGGTTTCACACAGAATGAAAAAGGACCCTGTTACAGTGGGGTTTACATCTAATCTTACAATAGAAAATTCAGTCTGGAAGAGCAAGATGGAAGACTGATATGAGAGAGTGTGATGTGAAAGAATAGACGGCTAAAGAGAGATTGTTTGTATTTGGGATAAGCCCAAAGTTCTCTCCTGTCACTAAGCCTGCCTGACTAACATCTAGGGAAAAAGCTGGTTTTTTAGGCGGCTCCATCAGTTGCCTAGACTGTTGCGTACCTGTCTTCCCTTTACAGTGTGAAAACATAGATAACAGTCAGAAAAACAACTGTCACACTTCTATTCAGTGAGCCGGGCAGCCATGTTTATTGCGGCTGCAGTACTGCAGCAGGATGGACTAAAGAGCTGACTGGCACCGGCGCCACCCTGGCCTCCCAAAAGGCCTACGCCTTAAAACATGTTCACATCGGTTTGGGTGGTGGTGGCCCCCAGTGGTTGTCCATACCTAGTCAGTCTGAGGGTACGTATGTCAGGGCGGAGGCCAGGGCCAGACCCTGATGTAGGGGAAAAAGTCAGAGAACATGGGAGCATCCTCCACAGAGAACCTGCAGACAGACTGGAGGGGTCTAAATAGTCAATGTGCTAGCACAGGGATACACAGACAGACTGGAGGGGTCTAAATAGT
>JAOVYW010004477.1:0-13087 GCA_025775045.1 Hiodon tergisus | reverse complement strand
AGCCCTGACCTCAACCCTATCGAACACCTTTGGGATGAACTAGAACGGAGATTGCGAGCCAGGCCCTCACGTCCAACATCAGTGTCTGACCTCATAAATTCTCTTCTGGAAGAATAAGCAAAAATTCCAACAGACATACTCCAAAATCTGGTAGAAAGCCTTCCCAGAAGAGTGGAAGCTGTTATAGCAGCAAAGGGGGTACCAACTCAATATTACTGCCTATGGATTTAGAATGGGATGTCATAAAAGCTCCTGTAGGTCGAATGTGTAGGTGTCCCAATACTTTTGTCCATATAGTGTACATCTGGAAGGAGGAATGCAGAATGGTCCAATGTGTAGAAACAGTTCATAACTCGTAAGAAAGTATTCCAAGATGTACTGAAGCTGTTCTGAATGCAAAGGACAAGCCAACAGTTTATTAGTTAATACTTTATATATTGCTTAGTGTTTCCATTATTTTGTCTAACCTGCAAATGTGTTTCATACAGAGTGACCTCAGAAACAGATCACTTTGAGGTTCTTTCTTGTGCTTGTGAAGAGCGTGCATTTATTTTTCCTTAACTTAAAGTGTCGATGCCTGGCAGTCTCGTACCTGTTTGGTTACAATTCACACTGGGCCTTCCTCACACTTTCCCACAGTCCAGAGCCAGCACCAACAGGAAGGCCAATAAATACACAACTCCCCATAAGGTCTGCTTCTGAGACATCTGACTTTCATTAATGCCCGAGGTCCCCATCTTTCGTCACACCTGGGAAATATTACAGGCTGCAAGTCTGAGGACTTTCTTTTTCCTCTGGGTTGCCAGAGCAGGCAACGCGCGGCTTTGATACGCCGGCAGAGGAGACGGGTTGAATAGTTCAGGCCTGAACAAATTTGAGAGGCAATTTGGATTCAATCAAGTGTATTTATTTAAGAAAGCTTAGTTTATAGACATAACCATATATATACTTTTAAACCACTGTTTAAAAAAAAAAAAAAAAACATCATGCCTTCATCCACGCATCCAATAGCTTCAGGCATTATTTCTGTTAACTCACTTTGCCAAATCAGTCTTTGAACAGCTTGAAATAAATTAGGAGAAGTTTGTATGAATTATGTTTAGATGTTCATGCTGATCGAGGCCAGCGAGAGATGTGCATTCCTGCCGGGGGTTTCTCCCTGTCTCACTTCAAAACCGTAATCAGAGAACACTAAAGAAACGGCATGAGCATTTCAAAAACACATAAGAAACAAAGGCCTGCCAATGCCGGGTGCTGGAACTAAATGAGAAGGATCGAGTCTTAAGAATGCTTTGTAATTTAAATCAAAACTAAGACATGGAGGCAATATGTCTTCAATTAGGTTGTGTTGTTTTGTGACTGAGGGAAGAATTCTTAGGAACAACCCGGCGTCTCAGAGTGTATAACCCGAGAGGGGTACGGAGGTCTGCATGGACCTGGTTGTGTCGTTAAATGCTGTTTCATTTTATTCTCCCTACCTTTACCATATGCAGGAAGCAGTTTGTTTGGACTGGTTTACATTAGGCATATTATGATGTATTGCAGAAGGAGTCGTGTTTCACTGACTTTCGTTCCAAAAATGAAGGTTTTGAACCGATATTATAAATGCAGTATGTGTTCATTCTGAGGAAAGGACATAATTCCTAAGTCTATTTGTTTTGTACCATCTTGTTTCAATGTCTTGGAATAATGTTCTCAGACAAACAATATCGGCTGACTTTATTTTCTCATTTTAACTTTAAGTCAGTGTCTGAACATAAAATGAACAACAAAACCCCTGATTATGTGATATTTTCGTTTTGTCTCTGAGGAATTGAGTGATATAAAACTGCAGGTAATAGCTGACTTTGATCTATTCAGACAAGACCAAATGCCACACTTGCTGATCGCAGCCCTAAGTTAACCCTTTAAATAAGAGGAATAATGTGAGAAATTGTTTTCTGGTTGCAGGTATACTTTGAATGTGGTGCCGTGGTGGATGTTGTGAACGTCCAAGGCCTCATTCTATCCCCTGGATTTCCCTACAATTACTCCTCTGGGACTCACTGCGTGTGGCAGTTTTTTGTACCCGTTGGCTACCGGCTGACCATGGAGATGTTCGACTTTGACGTGTTTGAGAAGCAGGACAGTAGCGGAAGGTACAGCTCGACACCAGAAGGGGGTTTGATGGAGGATACGTACGACAGTGCCACGCCTACTGAGAGGAGCCCTGCCATGGATTATTTGGCAATGGCCAAAGGTCCCACCCATCAGGCCCAGGGGAGCACAGCAAAGGCCCCTCAGGCTTCCCAAAAGAACGATGCCAAACAAGTGGTGGTGCAGGAGCAGTCTACCAAAATGGAGATGGCCAAAATCTCCAACTGGGCAAAATGGTCGACTGATTTAGACCCTGCTCTTCCATCGCCATTGGCACCTTTACGTCCTGTGCCATCAGGTGTCCAACCAGCGGAAGCGAAGAAGGAAAACTTAATCTCCCCCCAGGCCCTCAGACGGTTTGGTGATTCTGCTTATGGGGTTACCTCGAGCCAGCCGGACTACCAGACCCCCTACACCCCATCTTCAGCCGCAGATGCAGATGCAGATGCAGACGCAGATGCAGACGCAGATGCAGATGCAGACGCAGACGCAGACGCAGATGCAGACGCCACAAGCCCTGAGACCCAGCAGGCTGTAGCAGACGCCTGCCCCCACGACGTCCTCTACATCTCTGACCTAATTACCTTCTCTTCCCGCTTCTGTGGCTCCAGCAAGCCCACAGGGCGACAGTTGGTGTTCGGCTCTCCAAAGGAGATGGTGGAGGTGATCATGGAGCTCATAACCACCACACACTGGGGCCGCGGCTTTGCTCTGCTCTTCCGCTATCACAACCAAACGGAAGTCAGGGACCAAGAGCTCCTCATGCCCGCTACCGGCAGAGTGGACACGCTGCTGGCCGCCGTGAGTGGAGCAGCCTTTTTTGCACTGGTCCTCACCACTGTTCTGTGCATTATTTTCAGGTAACTGTGTGTTTACACCATGCAGCCGCTGATTCCGTACGCACAAATACTTTTCTCACGGCAATATTTACACCCAGGTCTACCACAAAGGTCTGTCTTAAATTATGTAAGTGGTCTTCATATCCACATGATTCAAAGTGCCTTTTTAATCACCAGGATAGGCTGTGTGAGAGCTCTCAGGTACGTTTCTGGTACCGATCAACTAATGCGAAAATCGGGTATTGACACCACATTAGTCCTCCTCCCCTGAATGTAGATCTGCTGTTGACTCAGCTGTTGTCCCAGATCTGGTCGAGACAGGATACCACATTGTTGCATTGATGTAATTCCCACCACGGCTCAAGGTGCAACACCTGGAATCAGTTGTAATGGGGGAGAAGAGCACAATAACACAAAAGTGAGGGACAGAAAAGCTTGGAGGACAAGGGGACAAGCATCAGCGGGAGTCTGCATCCCAGAGATGCTACTGTAATTGTATTATGAGAGAAATGCAGCATTTCAAAGAGTAAAATTTTGACTGTGAAGATATTTCCTTTGTTGGGCTTACCGAAAGAATTTTGAACGCTATCATGTGCTGACCTCAAATGTTTGGGAAGCTGTCATTCTGTCTCTTTGGAGTACCAAAAAATGTGTCATTGATTGGATTGTCCTAGTCTGATTTCTAACTCCCTCAACTGAGGTTTAACATTTCCTGTGAGTCTAAAGGGGACCTTTTTAATACTATTTCTGTCTTCAGTTCTTATTATATGAGTTTTGGGTGAGAACCCCTGTAACTACAGAAATATACGTGTTTTACTATGAACAAACATACATCCCTGTTAACTGGCCCAAAACTTTGATCAATGTTTAAATGAAACATCCGAGCGCGGGGGGCTTGATCAGTGTTTACAATCGGCTCATAAATAATTTGGCTCTGAAACAGAGGGGCGTATTTGAAACAGATGCTTTCAGAAAACTAGAAAAAAGTTTAATTAAAATGAGCAAAACAAAAATTGGAGGGGAAAAAAAAAGACAAGGAAACGAAGCCAATACGTTGTCCTGAAAGAGAGCCCAGACAAAACAAGTCGTGCAGGTCTTTCTCTGCGGTAGGGGGAGGCCTGTAGAACAAAGGAACAAATTGAGCCTTAATCATTTTCTTTTTCTTTCTTTTGGTAACATTGCTTATTTTATGCCAGTAAACAGCAATCAAAGGAAGAAATGGTTTAAAGGTGGCCTTTAATGTAAAGCAAAATCATGGTAGTTTTGCTGGTTACTATAGAGCTGGGCAAAAGGAAAAAGGGATACTGCAGGAATCGCTTCTCCGTTCTTTGTAATGGAAATTTATCCACAGAGCTGGTTGGAATCGACTCCAAATTTACATAGTGTGGCCAATTCGAGAGCGTGAAGACATTCTGTTTGTAAAAGTAAAAGCTAAATGTCGTTTATGAAGGATGGAGGATTAATAGTATTATGCATTTGATTAGCAGTGCCATAATTTAATTATAGTTCTTAATAAGGAATTTCTTCTTTCACGTTAAGACATTTATGACCTTTTGACAGGCCAACACAGGTAGGGATGATTATTTAGTTAACTGGCAGTAGTTTTATCCTTAGGCGTACTAACAATTTCTGTTTTGACAGGATATGATTAATTTATTTGTCTCTGGATTTTAAACAATAGAGAACAGAGACTAAGTAAAACAGCCACCCTCTTGAGATTTAGCCACTTTAGGTAGGGGGTTGGGGGGAGGGATTCAGTCACAGAAAACAATTCTATAACAGAATTAAAAGTTCTGGTAAGTTTGTACGCATTATTTAGTAAAGTAATGTGTAAAATTGTAAACTACTGCTGCAACAGTTTTCATTCAGTATTAATTAGTTGTCCCTGGGGTTTTGTTTTACAGACCAAAGCTGTGTGCAAAAGGAGTCAATGCCTGCTCGTCCAACAATTCTGAGGTAAAAGATGGGTAAACAATCGAGTCTGAATATCCCAGACATTCCTCAGCAGGTTCGGTAACGCTCGGAATGAAGGATTGACTTCATATCCTCTCCTCCTGCAAACAAATGACAAATATGTGTACCAAATGAATTCCAGATAGCCCAGACGCAAAACTCTCTATTAAAGAATCTACCCAATACACAAAAAAGGAGCTGCCTAACTGGTCCCACTAACACTGACATATTTTTTTACTGAATAGCATGGTCCATGGTTTTTAAGACAGGGAGATGAAATTGTTTTCATTAGCATGAAGAAGTCACATTAGCATCCATTCATTTATCAAACCATTAGCATTGCAACGCTAAATGTAACATGTCACAAAGTGAAATACATTTTTCCCTGTACATGTGGAGGTGGGCTGGATGGGTGTTAATGGAAAGACGTTGTGAAGTGTTGTGTCACTGACGGCGTCCGTCTGTAGTTACAGAATGGTGGGCAGAACGCAGGAATGGATGCCAGTGAGTTGCGGTTAGTAACACCCAATCACCCAGGCCCCGAGGTTTCCACGGAGAATGATAACAACAACCACTCCCTCAGCCCCAGTCTACCACACACTGGTGGGTTCTCAGGCACTTGAAATCGCTCCCATAAATTGAATGTATAGTTTCAGTTGATTTAGGCTCACGCTCATTGTGATCTTGCATACAGAGTGTTAAATATACTTGAACAAGGAAACTGATTCATTAAATCCACTGAACAAGTACTGTGTAAGAGACCCATTACATACTCCCTTTTCCGTATAATTAGCTTGCAGCTTGTGCAAATTCTCGTGCCACAGTAAACTTGTGCCCAGTTTACAGTGGCCTACTTTTTAAATGGCATTCATCTGGTTTGAAAGGTACTGAACAATAGGTCAAAAAGAGCGCTGACCTACAATTCATACACACTACTGAAATAAATCACAGAAGCTAAATACAGGGAGGTGAGTTTATAAGAATTAGTGAGAGGGGGAGTTAGCGGGGGCCTTTGGAAAAAAGTGGAGTAGCAAAAGTTGCTTGTGGAGTAGCTTTCATTTGATAATCCCAGAACAATCCAAAGTGTGTGTGTGTGTGTGTGTGTGTGTGTCTGTCTTATCGATACAAATTAGTAGATTCAAGATGTTTAATCATATGTATACAAACATGCATGCTATAAAATCTTATAGTTCAAAGGCTATTACTTTTCTATATGCAGGAATATCTTAATATGTTCCATACATGCAGAGTAAATTCAAAGAATTTTATGTTTATGATATATTATACCAGGCAGGACACAGATTCACATCTTTATTACCGTATACTTTTTTCAGGTTCAGCCTCAGACAGTGGCGGGGCTGATATGTCCCAGAATCCTGAGCTAGAGCTGTCCACTAATGGATTGACAGAGCTGGACCTGGGGACCGATGAGGTGTTTGTGATTTCTTCAGGACCCAGTCCAAGTGGATTGCCTGCCTGCCCCCACACGGTGAGGGCCAGAGCACGGGGCCAGTGCTATCTGGATAGGGATTGGATCCAGGCATTAGGCTACATCCTGCCAAGTATTTATAGTAGCTATCCTCTGCTCATAATAAACACCCACCCATTCACTGGTGGAGGTGCTGAAGTATAACCACATGGGGAGGGGTATGATGTCTACCCCAGCATTTTGCATGTGAACCACTTTGTGCTCCTTGCAGTTGGCATGGGCGCTGTCTGGCAGAGGAAGTTGGCGCGCTTTCTGCCAGCTCAGTCTAATGAAGGTATTATCTGTGCAGCCAGTTTCCCAGGTCTGACTGAGTTGGTTTGCTCTGCTATCTGAAGCGACGCTCTAAATGTACTTTCTCAGGTGGCCTTCTGTTTGAAATGTTCAGAGGGACAAAGAAAACCCGAAAGGGTTTCACCGCTTTGTTGAGTGAGGCTCATAATAAGCGCAGTTCTTTGAGATGGGGCTCTATAAAGACTTTCCTTCACATCTGGGCAGTTGTGCTGTGCTGTGCTGTGCACGTCTTCTATAACAAACCGCCATTGTAAGGGAGCTTTTCCGGCACGCGGAAAACTTAATTGCAAGTCCTCCTTAAATCTTGTCTAGACGAGCAAGCTGTAAGTGACTCTTTGTAAGGATTATCTGGCTCTTTCTGATGAGAACCCCCAGATTAACCACTAACTAATGAGCTGGGATACATGCCCTTCACATCTGACTTGTTATTCAAATCAATGAGCCATTTCAGTCAGTGCCAGTGCTACTGGGATGGTCCGAAAGATATGGGACTGCTCGAATTTCCCCCTATTCGTCTTAAACAATCTCTAAAACTGACATACTGTGGGCGCTCCTCTGAAATGAGACAGAGCAGTTCAGCACTTGGTATTATCATTATTGGTATTTCCCATAGAGAACGAAAAAATGTCTATACAGCAAGTTCGCTCCTGGTGGTGTAAAATATATTTAAAATTAGAAAGGCAAATAAAAAAGTTTACTTTAAAATATATTGTGGGTTCATAAATGTATATAATATAATATAATGTATTAAGAGTTATATATTGTTTTCCGAAATGGTTTTAAGAACCAAAAACGGTATTTAGTCTATTTATATTATCTGCTAAATTTTTAAACCTTTTATTCCCCTTCACATATGCTTGAAATGAGGTAATTACTTCTAGCATTCAGTTTGCTGTGTAATGCAGAAATATGACAGTCTGCTGCTTTCACCTGACACTACTGTTTATTTCATTATGGCAGATTGGATTTAAACCTGCGAGTGAAGACGTAATTTACTGACATCCTAACAAGTTTACTCTACCAATTACTCTACCAATTCCAGTTCATTCATTATCTGGATTTGGTTGCTGTGTGAATTTGAACAACACTGGCGGTGATTTCATCATAAATACGCATAATTAGTAAAACAGTGAAATGGGGGGGATTCCTTTTCAGAATTTGATCGTTTTTATGGATTGGGGATATGTATAAATATATTTTAATCAAGAAAGTTTCAAATTTACTAGTCTTCAAAAGTTGGAATTTAAACAAAAGTGGGCCATATATCTGTTTCACATTTCACCCTTGGAATGTAATAGTATATAAAACCACAAGACACTTCCCAGGTGAACTACATGTAACAGTATATAAAACCGAAACACATTTCCACGGTGAACTACTGTGTGTTAAATATGTCACAAAAGCAGTTTATTCATACGCTTCAACGAGTTATTAAAAGTCCAATGGTAACAAGTTAACCATTTCTGTTTATTATCTACACTTTTTGAAAATTGATCATGAAAACCAACCTTTAGGATTTCCATATGGCATTTATTCTATGGAACCTGCCCCCCTCTCTCTCTCATAGCAGAGAGATCGGTTCCATAGGCACAGTGACACAGGCCCCAGTTTGGGGTGCGACTGGCCTTCCCCACATTCGGTTACTCCGGCTGGCCAAGTGTACATCGCCAGCAGTGCCAGACCTCGGGCTTGGAGTGTCCGCACCTTCCAAGACTTCCTCCTTCCCCTGCCGCAGCTCCACAGAAAGTGGTGCAGCTGGAACTCCACCAGCCCCTTCACCAAGTTGGTGGACAGTGTGAGTGACGCCCCTTCGGTTAGTTCTCTAGTAGGCCGTCTGCAGGTGTCTTGGTTGCCGTTTTAAGATAAGAGGCACGGATTAATGAAGATGCATATTTTCTTTAAAATCTATTTACATTCTTGCACTATAACTACAATTGTGTGCCAGATGATAGGGTTGTTTTCATTGCAATAAAATAAAACATTAATCTTCAAGGATATAATAATAATAATATAAAAATATATTTATTTTTAGGTGTCTCTTCAAGTACTTCAAATGGAATCTCACCCCCAGTGCCTGTGATTTATGTGGTGTTTTCTCAGGCTCCGGGAAGCTCCAAGCTGGGGTGCCACGGGGATGGCGCCAGGAAAGTTTTCTCAGATGTACACCTGGAGAGCAAGGCGGACAGCAGCCCCACCTCCATCAGCAATGCCTCCTACCCCCTCGCTCAGCCCACCCAGAAACAGCGCAGGATCAGCTCTGTCGGCAATCTCCGCCGCTCTCGATTCACCGCCCCCTGCTTCAACCTGCTCTCTGGACCCTCGGATAGCACCGTGGCTCCTGCCGGTCCCCCGGGCCCCCACGTCCCGTCACAGGCCTTCTCCTCTGAGCCTTCTAATGGCCCAGTCGGTCGACCACCACAGGCGGAGGTGCAAGGCGGGAAAGCACGTGATTACCCTAGAGAGGGCGATCACGTCAGCGTCCCTGTATTCGCCATCTCGGAAGAGGAGGATCGACAGCCCCTGGTCCAAGCCGAGCACCTGGGACAGTCCTCCCTGCAGAATGGGCTGAGCCAGGAGCTGTACCAAACAGAGACGCGGGACAGTGTGGGTCCCTCCAGTCAGTGTCCAGCCAATGGTTCACTCCAAGGGAGGTCTGATGGGAAACTGCAAGGATGCCACATTGGTGGAGACTCACCCACAGCTGTTAAGAGAGAGTTGAAGTCTACCCTTCTACTCAACACAACCAAGCAGGTCCAGCCCCTTTCCCTGAACCAATCCACTTTGACCCACAGTGTGATGTGACTGATTAGTCCGGTGAACTAGGCGTTTGGATAGGTGTGTAAAGGAATATGCAACCAACAACGTGATTCTTAAAATCACCCTTCCTATGAAATGGTAATATTTATAAGGACTGTGGTTTCTTGATGAAAAATACTTGGAACTGTAAAAGGAATTTCTTCAGTTATAATACTGAATTTTTACTGTTTACCAACATATTTTATAAGCTTTGATAAACATAGTATGAAATAGTCATCTGTAATTTCATAAATGTATTATAAGCAATATGATTATCTAGCATGTTAACCGTTCATTCACTTAAGAAAAGCACTTCATACTCATAATCTTGTAGCTCAGTAATTATATATTCTCTGAACTTCTACATATGAACATTACAATGGCTCATTCTTAAGAAAAATGTTTTGATTGCCAATTTACCCGTGTTAAATCACCTCCTTTTGTGCAAGGTTGTGGTTTAATTTGATTCTCTTGCTCGTTTTTTATTATAAGGATACTTCCTGTACCTTCTGTACAGTGGTTAGCCCCTTAATCCTTTAAGACTTTGTATACCTGGTAGTGTGGGATTGGGAAAAAGCTACTTGGTCACTCTCCAGAAACATTTTCCGTTACGAGCCCAACATGCTCACTCTTGCTGAATATTTTACTAGTAAATCTGCTCCCTAACACAGGGTTCCACTCTTTTAAAACTTTTTGGTGGTTAATGCTAATGTTTCCCAGCAAACCGTTCAGGGAAACCTGGCGTTGAGCAGGGGTATACAATAGTCCCTTAGATGGCTAGGCTGATTTTAACCACAGAACAGTCACATTATTTGGATAGAAATTTGCTTCAAACCTGCAAAACTCTGGCCGGGGACTGGCTCTGATTTCCCACCTCAGCAATAGACGCTCGGGTGTATTCGTTTAGTCCTTAAGATGCAGAGAGCAATACTGGTATTTAAATGCAACAGCTAGAACTTGCAATGCCTAGTCTGTTCCCAACTTTTTTTATTGGATTATAAAAGGGAATTTTGTCAATATTTAACATCAAGTACAAAACCTAGAACAGCAATACCATTATCTTGGAGAAAAAGAAAAATTTAAACCAGCGTGGGGCAGGGGGAAATTGTTTAAAACAAAAAAAATGATTAAAAAAAAAAAAAAAACTTTATCTGCTATTGTTTCTTTCATTTTTTCAGAATTTCCTATTACTTCTTTTTCACCCAATTTGGATTGGCAAATTTTGCTAGCACACCGAAATCTGCCACCACACGTGGAGAAGGTGCAGTCTCCTTAATCCCAAACTGGCCGCCTCGCAGCCCATACGCGAGATTCAGCACTGATTGGAGGATAGTTGCATCGCTCCTGACAGCACCGCAAAACCTGCAGGTACCCAGAAAGCTGACCGGAGTCACCGTTTGACTACCAGCCAGCAGACACCACTCATTCTGCACTTGGGACTGCTGGTCACAATTGATCAATTAATTCAAATCTTATTACTCAAAAAGGAATACAAACAGTTTTCAGCAACATTTTATTAGTGCAGTTAACCCAACAGACTTATGTATCGTTGAACCTAACAAGAAATTGTTCAGTTTTGCTAATACAGGTGAGGCACTAAAAGCTCTGGAGACATTAAACTGAACAGTACTACTCTATGCCCGTGCTGATCATTGCCAATCCAAACCTTAAACAGAAAGGTACGGTTGGCCACGATCTCCATTTGAACTTGTAAGCTGTGATGAGGTAGAAGAACACCGGCCCTTCAGTTTGCAAAGAGCAGTTCTGTCCAGACTGGCAGAGTGAGTAAATATTTGCCCTATAATACAGCGTTTCCCTCAGAATGCAAAGCTGCCTCGGAGCTCCTTTAACCCCCCCCCCATCCCTAATCCGCAGCTTGGACTGTGGTTGGCTTATGGTGTCATGGTCCTCCTGTTGAATTATTAAAATCCAGCAGCTCCAGTGATCTGCTCTGGTTGTGGGCCTGAGCTGCCACGGAACGCCACAATGCAAACCTCCAGTAAGAGAACCAAGGCTAGCTGCAGGGAATTAACACGTCTGCCCGACAACCAACTGTACCGCTCACACTCGCGCCACCGTCTTTAATGGGTTCTGTGGGTAAAGATATGTTTTTATTGGTTTATTTATTATTAGGTTTACCTCGTAAAACACACTATTCATATGACTTTCACAATGCCTAAATCATTATTGCAGGGAATTTGGCTGCAAAACACCCAAGTCCTCATCATACTTGCGGGTTAAAAGAATGACATCGTTTATTGAAAGTCCCCGTGCAGTAAAACTTATTTCCACATTAATTACTGAACAGGGCCACATGAATGTATGCATTTTTAAATAATTTAACTTCAGAATACAAAAGTTTTTATATTAAAAATGTAAAATCGAGGGAGCCCTAAGACTGAGCTTAGTGATGTTCAATTCCTACATGACATCAGCTGGTATTTAGCATTTGATTACAATAGTTCTGAATTTGATTACAAAAGTTTTTCTTAAACAGGAATTCAAACATTTTAGAATTTTGGCCTTCAGCACACTACTGCAGTAAATGTCAACCCTGGTCCTAGCAACCTACTGTGAATACCAGTATTACTTAGCTAAGCTCTTCATTGACTAAACTTGAATCTAGATTGTTAAAAGCTCAAACAGCAAATGATAATCATCTACTGCTAGTTATTTATGATATGTGCGTTCAGGCTAATAGTAACTCAATTTAATTGCGTTTCTCCAAAATTTGTATTTTTCCAATACAAATTAGAATTCAACACCAGTATACTCAGCAGCGGGTCCCCAGGAAGAAGCTTGAGAAAGTTCTATATTGCAAAGACATCCAGAATTATGACAATAGTATTGACTTAAATTGGAGAAATAATACAGAGACGAGGTATGAAAAGATTAATTTCCCCACCCCAAAATGAACAATAACTCACAGGATGGTTTACCGTCAAAGATTAAGTACAACCAAGTATAGCATTTACCAATAACAGACATAATTTTACATTAAAACACTTCACGATTGCCATTTGACAAACTGCCTAAACATCACACAATTTTAACATAATGTCTAAGTAATCAATCATTAACTCCTATATTAATCTCTAAAATAGTACAAATAGAATTACCCAGAAAGTTTATAAGGCTACCTTTCAAAAACGCTCTTCGTGTTGCTTTAGTTATTCTTTTAATCTAGTTACAACAGAAGGACTTGCATACAATGGATTTATATAAACACTTCATTTCCGTTATTACTCAAACTGGCCACTTTCTAATATAAGGCCTCACGGGTACTTACTGTAGTGGGTCCAGTCAAAAGTCACTGATGTCCTCAAGTGGATGTGTTGCGTCTTTAAATGCTGAGCTATGCCTTACAAGGGATTATGCTAGGCCATCATTTAATTAATAATTAACCTTCATCACCAGTTTTAAATGACAAACTATAATATATTGCACATATAATATTATAGTTCCCTATGTTATTGGACTGAAACTAAAACCAGAAACACGGAAAACTCATGTGATAACTAGTTGGAATTATGGACATGTCGGGGGGGGGGGGGGGGTGAAGAAAAAAAAAAAATACATTTGC